>JANSVA010000007.1:3775886-3787094 GCA_025504915.1 Erythroxylum reticulatum
AACTCTTGTCACATTTTTTTTAATTCAAACAATCATTTCAAGTCCAAGTTCAACCTCTCAAGGTCACTTTCAACTTAACTTGTACTCTTTATTCTCACCAGTTCTACTTATATCCTTATTTTTTCTCAAACAATCCATAACAGTGTATTCACATTTATATCACCTTCGAGTACACATCACTAGAATGCAATATCGATGCCATATTCAATAATACATCCACCGATACAAATACACTGAATCTTTCTCTGTTATATCTAACCATATACTATTTCTTATTTTTAGAGGTCCTTCAACCTTCCTCTTCTCTTATTCTTGCCTAAAATCCTATCTTATAAGCATTTCTAACTTTCCCCTTACTACACATCATTTGTTCTCTTGTAAAGTCAAATTTGTCTATTTCCTTTCCCATATATATATACATCTTCAATCAATTCAGAATTACTGATGCATAACCATTATGAATTTCTAGTCTCAATTTTCCCCTAATATCTCCTTATACTGAATTACAAACTCTTATTACAATACTCACATAACCATTTCGGTTCTAAATTCATCCCTTTTATGATCATAACAATTTTACGATTTCATTTCATGTTGCATGTACACTTTAGTCTCCTTATTTCTACTCATATTTCTATTTTCCTCAATCAATCCACAACAACATACCTATTCACGCCTATATCACCTTCATGGTTATACACAACATTGTGATGAACCTTTATCTATCAAACAAAGCCAAATACTATTTCTCATCTCTAGAATGCCCATAAACCTTTATTTTCTCACATTCTGTCAGATCATCATTTTTCTCAATGCTTTTAACAGCTCAGACTCTTAAGGAATGCTTATGCATGTGACTCATACTAGAGATCAGTTGCCGCTGTCTACTATGACATGACTAAAATGCATGTGACTTAATACATATTTCAGAATGCCCATATAAGATAATACTTCTAGGCTTTGATACCACATAAATGTAGCACCCCACTTCCAAAAGACCCGAATTCGACATTGATGGGTGATGTCCGAGCTCGTGCCTCCCGAGGGTGGCGTGCTAGAACACTCAATCATTTAGAAATTGGTATAAACTCTTTTTCTTAAACCACAAACATGATACGCGAAAATTCATAACCAAATTGGGCCCCACATTATTTCATAACCATTTTACAATCACACAATACAGTTAACATTATTTACAATAGCCATTTGGGCCCTTTCAAAATACAGATTTATATAAAAGTTACGGAATGAACAATTCGATACAAAATAATGAAAAGCAATGTAGACGCGAATTGATCCCGACTCTATCCTTCACTTGTATGTTGTGGTATACTCCCGTTGGCCTAACGGGGTATTCTCCTGATCCTGAAAAATAATTGCAAATTTTGGGTGAGTTTTGTGAACTCAATGAGTGACCATCATCGATGGCTGACTCAGTCACATAACACATAATTCACATTCTAACACATTTCAGATTCAATACACTTAATCATTCATATTATGCATATGCAATGCACATGAGACTCACTTTCTATTTGTTACTTAGCTGTGACTGAGTGCCTAAACTGTCCTATATCCATTGGATACCGAGCTCATTAATAGCTGTCCCTTATTCGCTTCGGGGATACATGTCTCATTATACATAGTGAGCCTTAGGCTCTTAATCACTTTTGAGCTCGAGGCTCATTTTCACTTTCTGAGCTTTAAGCTCCTTTTCACTTTTAATGGCTATTCCGGTCACAACTGCCATTATATTTTATGTATTTATGAGATGGAATGCATTACTCACATTTGCATAAACCCATTCAATCACTTTCACTTATCATTAGACCTTAGTTTGGCATTCAACATTAGAGTTGAGAAGTACACTTCACTTACATGCAAATGCATTTTCAAAACACATTTAACAATCAAATTGCGTACACTTAGTTCATCCCATTTACATTCAATGAGCACTTCAATATTTCATTTATATAACACATTCGTCGTATTTTCTGTCTGGAAACTCACACATTCAAACACATTCATATAGTCAATCAATACCAAAATTTAAACAAAACAAACAATGAAATGAGATCATCTAGGTCTACTCACAGTACGCTCCAGATTAGCATTTGCTTCCAATTCTAGGAATGCCTGAATACTGACACTTAACCTGCACAACCCATTTATGCAAGACACACATTGCACACTCATTAATAATTCCACACGTATAAGCATTTACTTATGCAAAAGTATATAAATGGACTGTGTATAATGCATGCTCAATGACAATTTTGGATACTGTAACAAACTTCACATCTTATGCTTATTCTCATTTTATAACTTAATCACTCATCAGTTCTTTGAACTACAAGCTCAATCCTTTGGTACTTTGATATCAATAATTCATTCACTAATTTACCAATATAATCATATATATGACTAGTGAAGTGGAAAACAGAGTATATAACTATGTATATATCACTATCAACTTTCTGCTTCAAACTCAATATTTCCTCTAACTATCACTTTAATCGTTCTTTCACTCCCTCACACACTTTCATTGATCTTTCAACTCCTAAGATTGGTTTAACACTACCCCATAACATTTCATTCATCAATCCAAAGAAAATCACCATGTACGTCACACTAAATCTCCTTACTCATTTTTCCAGCAAATAAGAATATCACTGTTCTTGACCATTTAGTAGTGAACTAACGATGCATACTTTATTTCATGTAAAAACTACGTAAGCATAACAAGATTACTTGTTTAAAACTCCAATCTCTGTAAAATCACGTAACCCTAATCCCTTATGCACCCACATACATCAACTTAAAAGTTGACAGGGAGCCTTGGTTTTTCTTGGTATAAAAGGAAGAAATACCAGAGTGGAAGTGATGAGAAACAGAGAAAAGCAAGATTAAACTTCGGTGAATATTTGATGAAAGGCTCTGGGTTGCAGAAACTCTAAAGAAAGAAGTTTCAAGAATGATAAGGATAAGGACAGTAGCTAGCCTTTTAAGGTAATAAAAATCTTAACTCTAGCTAGGACACCTATCCATTTCTTATCCACTTCCCTTTATTAAAACTCACTTAAGTATAATTTACACTTAGGTTTGTGACTTAATAAAACCACTATAATCACAAGTCATAATCTTTTACTTACTTTCAGATATTTCCCATAATACATCATTTCGAGTCAACTTTACATGTTCTTTTTGACCTCGACACTGAAGTCATTTTGCAACACTTTCTTCTAAAAGCATATTTCCCTATGTATTATGTCTCCATTGACACCACAAATCATTCAATTTGGTTTTGTCCTCAATCATATTAAACCTTTTTCTTTTAGGGTGACTAGCATAACTTTCGCTATAGGTATCAGATTAAGATCCTTGTTGGATAGTTTGAAAGAGGTCTTATAGGTCTATAACTTTCATGAAGACCTTGACGGAAATTCTATCATCTAGAGAGCCAAATTTGGACCAGACAATACAAAATGAACAGTATACAAAAGAAGAAGTTTCGGTCACATAAGGAGAAAGCAGACGAATGCAAAGAGCAGACGAATGCCAAAAAGCAGACGAAGCAATAAGCAGATGAATGCAAAAGCAGATGAATGGAAAGAGAAAATAAATGGAAAAGCAGACGAATGCCAAAAAGTAGACGAAGCAATAACCAAATGAATGTAAAAGCAGACGAATGCAAGAGTAGACGAATGCAAAAGCAGAAGAATGTAAAGAGCAGAAAAAGTAATAAGCAGACGAATGAGAAAGCAGACGAATGCCAAAAAGTAGACAAAGCAATAAGCAGACAAATGCAAGAGTCAACTTAAGACGATGCAAGTCTTAAGACGAATAACGTCATCACAGATGATATGTCTTTACAGATGATGCATCTTTACAGGTAATACATCTCTTAAGACGAATGACGTCATCACAGATGATATGACGTCATTACAGACGATATGCCTTTACAGACGTTGCATCTTTATAGGCGATGAATCTCTACAAACGAATGACGTCATCACAGACAATACGTTTATGCTCTTGAACATCTTCACTCTTAAGGACCATAACTTTCTTCTCCACTATCTAAAACTCCCATACTAAATGTTCTCAGTAAACTTCTCCAACATATTTTCCTTCACTAAATCTAACACTTAAATTTTATTTCTAATCTTTCTACTTCATTTCATTATACTCATTTACTATAACTACAATCCTCAATCTATCGCATTACTATTCAATATACCTGAAATGTCAATGAATGCATGTACAATTATTTTCATGTGTGTAAAGATTCAAATTCACATGCATGTATGCTAACATTCTGCTGAGCATGAAATGTAACACTTTCTTCTAACTCTCACATCGCTACTCTCTCTATTATTGAAATCGGGGTTCTAACCTTTAATATGGGGATGGGATGTTACATTTACGCTTTATCCCATTCTTTTATTTTTTATCTTACCTTCTCTCACTCTAATTTTCTTCTTCTTGCTCCATGAAAACAAGTATGAAAATTAATCTTCGAAAAATGGCTCATATGTCATGCTTTGACTTACTTTAATTTCTTTGCTTCCAAATTGTACCTAAAATCATATATGAATTAAAGTGAGTATCTTAGGCATTTTCGTATCATTAATCGTTAAGTGTAAATGATTAAATACACCAACAATTTAAAACATATCAATTTCCCCCATATTTAGCTTTTGTCCGTCCTCGATCAAAACATCCAAATTAAGCTTAAAGACCCAAAACATTTACTCAATTCTTATACTTTCCAAGACTATATAATCACAAGCAAAGATGAATGACTTTCAAAAATCATAGCATGATGTCAACATTCCAAGCTTTTACTCATGATCAATCAATATTCATCATCTTCAAAAACTAAGCCGTCTAATGTTAGATTTGAAAAATGTGTTTAACTAAAATATATCTATGGGTACACTCAACACCATTCATGATTATGAAAATCCATAACTTTACATATCATTTTATTTCTCCACCACTAATGTTCATATGTAGAATCACGAATCAAAGGACTTTTTAGGGTCGTAATGTGGGCAAAGGTAAGGTGAGATGTGTTTAGGTCCAGTAGCATGAAAGTCATCAAAGCTAGTGAAACAAAGCAATACTCATCAAAAACTGGTTACCGTCAGCTATGATGAATTCAACATTTATATTTCACAACCCCATTGAGCTCTCATACTCAAACTACATAAAGCATATACCAATTCGAAGGAATCACTCATACAATTTATGCTAACAATACATTAAAATAACAATCTTCCAAGCCAACATTTACCTCATATTCAACAAGTTCAAATAACGCATTTATTACAACTCTAGGAAGATGCATAAACCATAAACAACTTTTCAACACATTTGGAATTCCTCCTTGATACATTTATTTAAAACAATTTGTTCATTCTTTTTTTCTTTTTCTTCTTTCTTTCTTTTCAATTCTCTTTTTTTTTTGCTTTTCTCTTTTCTTTCTTTCTTTTCCTCACAAAAAATTAAAACAAACTATATCAACATGGGAATTTCAATGATAAGACATAAACAAAACATCCTAACATGTTACTTTCTCCAAAAAAAAAAAAATCCTAACATTAACCAACCCACACATATGTACACCCCCACAGTTACATTTTTGTACATCCACAAACTCACCAATCACAAATGTTCCACTAGCCTTATGGCTTAGGTAGGACATTTGGTTAAGTATAAAGCATGTAATATAGTTGATAAAAAAAGGCTAAAGTTCAAAGGGGTTTATCAAGGGAAAAATAATGCCAATAGGATAGGTTATTTAGCTAATGTAGTTTATGAAAAATAAAGAATGCCTAATCATTTCCATGTTAATGCATGTGATAAAAATTTGGTCTCGAATAGAAATTCAATTCAAAATTGGGATATATGTGTCATGAAGGTCACACATTATCAAAAGGCAATGAGATTGATATGAATGTGTTAGTCAAATAAGGCTCAAAATCTCACCAGCTTTGTCTACCATTAGTCACTACTCTTTTAAAGATAATGCATATCGACCAATCACAAGAGTAAAAATACATGTTAGAATTGCTATGAAATTCTCTAGTCAATCCACACTCTAATCACGACTATATAATTCCGGAAGCAATAGAAAATGAGAAAATCAATAAAAAATGAGAAAATGTTTGTTTAATTTGTTTTATTCTCTCTCTCATTTTGATTGAAAACTTAAAAACAAGTAAAACAAACAAATTAAAAAACACACACATGTATACAAAAAGTAATGCAAAAATGTAAAGGAAAAGAAATTTACTTCCCTTAGGTTGCTTCCCAAGAAGCGTCTTTGTTTAGGGTCGTTGGCTCGACTCCTTCTTCTCCTCACGTGACAAAATTGTGATCTTCAGGTGTCACATGCGGCTCCTCCACGTGAGGTAGTTCTAGATAGGGCCTTAGTTGATCATCATCGTCATTCAACGTCTACCCTATCCTCAGATTCTCGATCCTGACTGAGTCCATACACTCTGGAAATATTTCAAACATCTCTTCATTTTTTTCTTCATCATTCAATTCCTCCAATCTGTTATGTAAAGGTAAAGAGTTAGCCTCAAAGATAATCATGGACTCAGTACTTACCTCTGAGCTAAAAGATGTGGCTTCAAGCTCCTTCTTAACTTCTTCAACATAAGCAATTCATTGAGGGTTGATCTCAAAATTCTCAAGCTCCTCATCACTTTGTAAAGTTTTCGCACAAATATCCATTGGGTACACCTCGAGTTGATACAACTACTCCTCTTCGCTTTGCGATTCTAGGAGATTGAGCCTTATTGCCATTTAACCTATTTAGTGTTCTATGCTCTGTTGGCTTGCTTTTGTCTCCTGTCGGTTACAACTGTGCTGTGTATTTTTTTGTAATTGCTACATATCCTATTGAAATTGAAAATTGTTAGTAGTAAGATTCTGAACATGTTCTTCTAAAGATTCACTTAAATCATGTTGGCTCTCTGAATCTTGGACACTAGACCATGTATTTTTTAGAAATTGCCCTCCATCTTTCTGGAATTATAGAGTATTTTGCTGCAATTGCAAAGTATTAACGTTCACAATATTAATCAACACTTCCAGAGATAGATCAGAGTCATGATAGGAAGCTTCTGGTCTATATGAGAATTGTTTTGCATCCTGCAAACTATCATGGAAGTAATTATGATGATTATCCCATCTATTACAAAAGTTAGGTTGATCAGTCCAAACATTGTTATAGGATTAAGAATATGAGTTATAAAAGAAATTACCTCTGTCTATATCGAATTTTTTTCAAACACAAAACAAAAAAATGAAAAGATCACGAAATAACTAAAAAGAAATTGATTATAAGCAAATATATACAAAACACCAATTATATCACAAACAAAAACTAAAACACCGCACTCTCCAACAACAATGCTAAAATTGATCGCTCGTCATTACTATAGCACTAAAATTGATCGCGCATCGTTATGCTAGTCAAAATAAAATAACCATACTACTACTATAGCAGTGGTGAGTCAAGGTCGATCCCACAGAGAGTGTGTGTAAAGTTTATGAAACGAAATTAATCGGTGTTTAGGTTTAACACGAGAGGGGGGTTTGTTTTTGAAAGAAGTAAATAAAATGAGACTAACTAATAAAAACAAAATAAAGAAAACATTCAAAAAATGATAAAAATGGGAATTTGGTAGGGACCTGGTTCTTTGGTTCAATCTCGACTTATAACCTAATTAAGCATATTTCATTAATTTGTTGTTCTCAAACCTCTCCTAGCAGTTATTAATCATGAGTTAATAATTAACCAGAGTTTTCCCTTAGGTTTTGTTTAATCAAGATACGATCGTTAATTAAACCTAACCACCAAATAACTTATGATATGATCTCTAGATTTAATTAGGCAGTAGCATTACGAATTAGGAAAACCAATTAATTAAGGAAACAACTACATACAATGCGTCATTTAACCTAGGTCATTGTTATCCCTAATGATTACGAATCATTAGTCGCTACATATGAATTTCAACATAAAAATTACGAATTATATCAAAATTCTAACAATAAGTTTGCAATTAAATGATTAAATGAATGCATTAAAATAATCTTTTCACAATACCTAATGGGTTCATACACAAATAACCAAACAGTAACAAAAATTCGATTATCCATACATAATACGCAAATCAATTATCATAGGATAACATAATCAATTTCTAATGAGAGGAAGAAACAACAAAATAATTAAAAAATACTTAAACCAGGTCGTCTCCGTCGATGTCAACTCCAAACTGGCATTGGGATGTCTAGAAATTTATGAATCTTTCCTGAAAAATGCTTTAGCCCCTATGGTGTAGCCCTACTGAAGATCCTTTCGGTTCTTCTTCACTGTCTTATTACGCAGTCTCTACTCTTCACTATTCATTGATGGGACAATTAAACTCCTTGGACCGTGCTACGATTCACTGCTCTCTCATGCCCCTCTCTTATGCCACAGCTCTTCTCCAGCTTCTCCAGCCACCAAGCCACATCTACCACTCTTTGCCGCCCCTCCCCACTATTCCATGATGTGACAATTTTTCTTGAGGGTTTTCAGTCCACGTATACTGTTCACCCTCTTTTCCATCAACCTAAGTATGAAATACATACATATGTATGCATTTCTTTAAATCCATATGTGTTGCGTTGAACTCATATGCTTTCCTAGTTATGAATGCATTGCGTTTTGTTCAAGTTTGTGTCATTTTGCATTTTCTGCTCCTTGGATGTCATCGTTTAGCTCCTTACTATGCTATCGTTTCACTCCTTGCTTCCACCTTTCATCATCCAACCATCACTCCATTAAATTCACATTCAATCATGCAAAAACATACACCATGATTGTTGATTTCTAGCCCTTTTCCATAGGTTTTATGCTTTATCCCATTCTTTTATTTTTTATCTTGTCTTATCTTGCTCCAATTTTCTTCTTCTTGCTCCATGAAAACAAGTGAAAATTAATCTTCGAAAAATAGCTTATATGTCGTGCTTTCGACTCACTTTAATTTCTTTGCTTCTAAATTGTACCTAAAATCATATATGAATTAAAGTGAGTATCTTAAGCATTTTCATATCATTAATCTCTAAGTGTAAATAATTAAATATATCAAAAATTAAACACATATAAGTTCTTTAGACTTTATGTTCAATATACGAGCAATTGAAGATAATTGAGTTATGGTCTCACAATTTGACCATAATTCTTGGTCAGTTGATTTAAGTAAGTCAAAAAAAAAATTTGGCATGTGAGTTTGATTCTTTTTCAAGATTTTCTATATTTATCTAAAAGGTATAACCTGCTGTATCATAATCCATTTGGATGTAAAGATTTTTAGTTGCATCCATATAATTTGTTATAAATGTGGTCCCTCATAAAACCCATCCACATTTATTGATGAGTTTACTTCATTATACTTTGAGGTGCTACAAATTAATGGCTTCCCATGTCGTGTCCAATCAAAATTATTTGGAACAAACCCTTTTCTTAACAAATGGAGTTTCACTTAATCAATAGGAAGAAAACGAATATGTTTGCACTTTTTACAAAGACATATGATCTTTGAACCATCCATATATGTAGGTTGAGAACATGCATAGTTAATAAAAGCTTTAACTCCCTTAACAAACTCAGGATTAATGAAACCATCAGGTGTTAATTATCTATATATCTAGATTTATCAACATTACTCATTTATGCAAAATTTTTATTTAAAAAAGTGATTTCGTAGTTAGATATAATAATCGTTATAGTAGTATCCATATTAATCTTACAGAACATTTAATATTTACTTTACACATCATTAGATCATTCATTTCCATTAAGTTTTTACAAGTCTTTGAACATTTTCCCTCCAAATTGAAACCAACGAATCCCACCATATGATTTCACAATTAGAAAACTCATTCACAACCAATTGCACCTTAGTGATTGGACAATCACCACATTCTAAGCCATAAGAACCTTACAACTTCATAAGATAATTAAAAGGAAAGATAAGGCTTTGATCTTTATTATCCTTAACATATGTTAATACCCTATAAGTAGTGTACAAATGAATTGTACTTGGCTTATTGATAGATTGACTTAATTGATAGACAACATATGTGAGTATGAGTCAAATAAAGCAATTTGATAACCAATATCTTGTAAAAAGTGACATTAAGAGTAAAAAAAAGCACCTACATATTATTTTCTAACTTTATATTAAAATAAAAGGAGTGGAAATTGGTTTATAGTAAATCAAATCAGTTTCCTCAAAAAGATAAAAAACACACTTTTTGCTTACATATATTAATTCCAACACCAAATCAAGCAATCTCTAAGCCAAGAAAAAAATTTAATGGCCTCAAATCTTTAATGTTGAAAGTTGCACCAAGAAAAGCCTTTGATAACATCAACTTTCTCAAAACTATCACCGGATAAAAAGAATGTCATCTACATAAATCGAAAAATGACTAATCTACCATTTGAGGACTAAATAAACAGCTATGAATTTAAAGTTGCCCGAATGAATTGTTAAGAAAACATATAATTCGATAGCTTCGTGGATTTCTGCAAACCATTTATTCAATCTGTAAACCTTAAAAGAGCTTGAAAAAGCACTACGGTACGTGGATTTCTTATGTTAATACTAAGCTTGAATTAATCACCTACAAGTTCATTTCCAAAGTTTGATTTTAAACAAGCACTATGATACATGACATTGTTACATCACATGAATCGAGAAAGTAAGTTCTCTTTATGACTCCTAAGCTCATAGAATTTGTTATCAATAAAGCCTCATGGGAGTTACACCACGAGTTTCCAATTTATATATCATCATAGGGATTTATTATACAAAGGATTATTATGTTAATACTAATTTTGAATTAATCACATTGAAGTTCAAGTCTTTATCTACAAACTTAAACAATGCCCAAGCATAAATACTTAGACTATTAAACCCCAGCCTAAAAACTCATCAATCATTGTTAGAGGTAAAATTAAAAAAACTACACAAAACCGATCACATTATAGACATTTCTTAGTTGAACAACTTACTTTGATAGACGGACAACAACAAACTACAAAAAAGATGGACGGGGTTGGACAATTATCGACGCTCTTCAACATAAAACATAACCTGCAATCTAGCCTATATATAAATAGCTAGTTTTTGA
>JANSVA010000007.1:3808100-3831237 GCA_025504915.1 Erythroxylum reticulatum
ACACAATACATATACTAACACACTCATTCAAGTTCATTTAATATTTCTAAATTCCACTCAAAGATCGGGGTCCAACAATATAGGATGGCTCCTATGGAACTAAAGGATTTGAAGGCTCAGTTGTAGGAGTTGCTTGAAAAGGGATTCATTAGACCCAGTGTTTCACCTTGGGGAGCTCCAATCTTATTTGTGAAGAAGAAAGATGGAACTTTGAGTCTATGTATTGACTATAGGTAACTAAATTGGGTTACGGTAAAGAACAAGTACCCGTTGCCTAGAATTGGTGACTTATTTGATCAGCTACAGGGAGCTCATGTGTTCACTAAATTGGATTTGAGGCTTGGGTATTATCAACTAAAGATAACTGAGGCTAATGTACTAAATAGTGCTTTCAGGAACAGGTATGGACATTATGAGTTCTTAGTAATGTCGTTTGAGTTAACTAATGCCCCATCTGCAATTATGGCATTGATGAATAAGGTGTTTCAATCCTACTTAGATCGCTTTGTGATAATATTTATTGATGACATTTTGGTTCATTTAAAAAGCAAAGAAGAGCATGCTGAGCATCTGAGAATGATTTTATAGATTATGAGAGAAAAACAGTTATATGCCAAATTTAATAAATGTGAATTTTGGTTAAGTTAAGTGGTGTTTTTAGGTCACATAGTAAATGGGCATGCTATTAAAGTGGATCCAATGAAGATAGAGGCAGTAATGAAATGGGAGGCTCCAAAGAATGTATTTCAAAGCCAGAGTTTTCTCAGATTGGCTGGATATTACCGGAGGTTTATTGAGTAGTTTTCTTTGATCTCAACCCCTCTTACTAAACTTCCAAGGAAGAATTTAGCATTCATATGGGATGATGATTGTCAGAAGAGCTTTAAGGAGTTGAAACATCGGTTGACTACAGCACCGATGTTGACTATTCCATCGAGAACTGGTGGTTATGTAGTATACAGTGATACTTCGCATCAAGGATTAAGATGTGTATTGATGCAGAATGGCAAGGTGATAGCCTATGCATCGAGACAACTAAGGTCTCACGAGATGAACTATTCGGTACATGATCTCGAGCTTATTACAGTTGTCTTTTCTCTAAAGATATGAAGACATTATTTATATAGAGAGACATTTCAAATATACACTGATCACAAGAGTTTACGATATTTATTGAGTCAGAAAGAGTTGAACATGAGATGGAGGAGGTGGATAAATTTGTTAAAATATTATAACTGAACAATTGAGTATCATTTGGGGAAAGCGAATATAGTGGCAGATGCTTTGAGTAGGAAGTCACACAGTAGTGTAGCTCAGATTTAGTTATTGAGGTTACCAAGATTGATTCAATTAAGAGATTTAAATGTGAAGTTGAATCTAGAGCATAATGAAGCATTGATAGCCATACTAAAGTTGAGACCGATGTTACATGATTGAATTAGAAGAGTTCAGAGTAAAGATCCTGAAATGGTGAAACTAATTGTGAAAGTTAATATGAATCCCGATTTTGAATTTGAGTTGTGAGATGAAACATTGTGGTTAAAATAGAGATTGTGTGTGCTTAAGGTGGATGAATTGAGAAAGGAAATACTTGAGGAAGCTCTTGGCCACTTATGCTATGCATCCTGGCACGATCAAGATGTATAACACACTGAAGCAGCATTTTTGGTGGCTTAGAATGAAGAAGTAAGTAGCGGAGTTCATTTCTAAATGTATAACCTATAGCAGGTTATACATTTATAACCTGCTATAGGTTATAACCTGCTATAGGTTAGACATTTAGAAACGAACTCCTAACAGGTTAAGGCTGAACATCAGGCTCTAGTTAAGAAGTTACATTTGTTGCCTATTCCATAGTGGAAATGGAAACGAACAGGTTATACATTTAGAAACGAACTCCTAGCAGGTTAAGGCTGAACATCAGGCTCCAGTTAGGAAGTTACATTCATTACCTATTTCGGAGTGGAAATGGGAACAAATCACTATAGATTTTATAATGGGATTGCCTAAGACTCCGAGGCAGAATGATGCGATATGGGTTATGGTAGACCGATTAACTAAGTCGGCCCATTTCTTACCAATGAGAGAAAACAACTCACTAAACCAGTTGGCTCGGAAGTATGTGAATGAAATGGTTAGAATATATGGGGTTCCATTGTCTATTGTATAAGACAGGGATCCCAGATTTACTTCAAGATTTTGGAAGAGTTTGTAATCAGTTATGGGTACAAAGTTGAACTTCAGTACCGCATTTCATCCTCAAATGGATGGAAAGAGTGAGAGGACAATCAAGACTATTGAGGATATGCTTAGGGCATGTGTATTGGAGTTTCAAGGAGCTTGGGATCAGTATAGTGAATTGATTGAAGTTGTTTACAACAATCACTATCACAGTAATATCAGAATGACACCTTATGAGGAATTGTATGACAGAATATGTCGATCACCTCTATATTGGGACGAGGAAGGTTTGAGAATGATAGTTCCCTAAATTTATATAAGATATTGTGGATAAGGTGAAGTTAGTCTGGGTTCAAAAGCGGCTTAAGATAAACAGAAGAGCTATGTAGATTAGCATCAATGGGATATGGATTATAGTGTAGGTGATAAAGTGTTTCTGAAAGTGTCGCCCTAGCGAGGAGTGTTAAGATTTGGTAAGAAGGAAGAGCTGAGCCCTAGATATATTGGTCCTTAGGAGATCATTGAGAGGATAGGCCCGTTGGCATATCGATTAACCTTATCAAATGAGATGTCTCAGTTATATAATGTTTTCCAACGTGAATATGCTCAGGAGATATAGATCAGATCTAATGCATGTATTACTAGTTCAAGAGATTAAAATTACTAGTAATGTAAGTTATGTTGAGGAGCCAGTTCAGATAGTGGGATATCGAACAAAACAACTGAGGAATCTGGAAATTCCAATGGTAAAAGTTCTATGGAGAAAGCATTCGAGTGAGGAAGTAACTTGGAAAACAGAGGAGCATATGAAAAAGCAATATCCCCACCTGTTTCAACAATCAGGTACAAATTCCAAGGATGAAATTTCTTAAGGAGGGGAGAATTGTAACGTCCCAATATCCATGTTAAGGGTAGGACTCCAGAATAGCGTAAATGAGAACATAATGAGAAGTTAGAAGTGCATTTCATACATCATATGGCATAACATGTGAATATTTATTTTTGGCTCATTAAAATAATTTTACATGCTTTCATTGACATTTTTTAGATATAATTGATTTATAAATGCGATTAAAATGTGAATTGTGGATTATTTGTGTTGAAAATTTATTGGAGAGTATTATGATTATTTTGGAATTTTTGGTGAATTTTAGAAAATTTTCAAAATTTTGGGGTATTTTGGACTAGGAAAATAGACAAATGGGAGTGTGACACGTGGCAGCCTCGCATGCATAACAAATGGATTACATGTATAGGTTCCACGTGTATGTTAAAAAAAAGAAGAGAAGAAGAATAAGTCTCCAGCTCTCTCTCAATGTATGATTGCATATAGAAGTACACGTGGAATGATCGCTTCCAGATATTACCGGAACTTCAAGGCAATAAGTAAAAGGGAGCAATTGTGAGTAACGTAAGATGGTCTCACCTTGACTTATTTTGTTTATTACTAAATTGAATTTGATATTGATAAATGTGTATTGAACTTCAGATATGAATTATTCGAGGAGGTTTAATGCATGACTAAAACATTGGAAGTGCTACTTGTATATGAATGAGATTGACTACTTGAATTTTATATGTGTTGATTGTGTTCTGAATTCTGGATAATAATTGTCTGAGGTGTTTGATGCATATTAACATCATTGGAAGTGCTACTTGTATATGAATGAGAAAGAATGTGAATGTGACTGAATGAATATGATGATTGAATTTGTGAATGCATTTCATTTCCAATGCATGAAATATAAAGGCAGTTGTGACTGATATCACCAGTTTAAAAGAGTTTAAAGCTCAAACACCTGTGGAAAGAGCCTAAGGCTCAACATGTACAATGAGCCCTGTATCCTTAACGGGTAAAGGATGGTACTAAAGAGCCTAGTATCCACAACGGATACGGGACAGTGAAAAAGGCACACAGTCATAACAATGTAACAAATGAATGTCTCTCATAGCATTGCATACACATATGATCTAATTAAATTGAATGATTGTAATGTTTTTAGAACTTTGTGTATGAAATATGAGATAATTTGTCAATGTTTATGTTATGCAAAATTGTATTGAAATGATGAAATGTTTGAATTTTTTGTTTTTTAACTATGACAAATGTGATCGGGTGTTATCTGATATTACTTGACAAAAATCAAGTTAATGTGAATTACATGATAACACGATTTGTTGTGTGTTATATGACAAGAGTGAACCATCGAGGATGGTTACTCTATTAAGTTCGCACAACTTATCAAAATTGCAATGTTCATAATTTCAGGTTTGAGAAAGTGATGACCTAGCTTCTAAAATTGTATATAAGTGGTTTTGTACAACTTTTGGAGTTCAGAGATGGCTTAAAGGCCGGTCAACTGGGACTGAAGAAAAGTTTGTTTTAATTTCTGTTTATTTTCCTCATGTATGTAGCATATTATTTAGACTAAGTTATCAACACTCTAGGTCGACAATGTAAAATATTGATGATGGTTAATGCTACATTGTAAATGATGGTTTATGAAATGAACTGAGGAAACTTTTGGTTTTGAGATCATGTGCTACTTATGATTTTGCTTGTGATGTCTTGCGATCAAGTGAAAGTGATATAGTTAACACGCCAATTCTATAGGGCATGAGCACTTGTGACTGTGTGACGCACGTGCATGTGTTGGACGGGATTGGGGTCTTACAAGCCATCTCAATCTGAGGTGTATCCAAGGAATGTTAGCATGAAAAACTCATAGAGCGAAAAGGAGTTTGAGAATTTTAAGAAGACTTCTTAAGAGATTGCTAATGTAGAAGAAGCAGAGAAGGAGCTTGAAGGAGAAATGATTATATCATTTAGATCAAAGGTAAATACTGAATTCCTAGTCGTTGCTAAGACTAACCCTTCATCTTTACCTAAAAAATTGGAGAAATTAAACAAGGAGGAGAAGGTTGAAAAGATATTGGAGATTTTTTAAGAGTGTAGGGATTCAGTAGAGATTAAGAGTTTAACGATAGGGAAGAAACTGAATATGAATGATCATCAACTTAAGCCCTATTCTAAAGAACCTCAAGTGGAGAAAGCACAAACTGTGACACTTGACTATCATAATTTTGTCAAGTGATGAGGAAAGTATGGAGTTGAGCTAACAGCAATAAACAAAGGCACTGCTTGGGAGGTAATCCAAGGGAAGTTTGTTTCTTTTCCTTTACATTTTTGCATTTTTTAGGATATGCACGTGTGCTTTAAGTTGTTTGATTCTTATGTGCATGTGTGCTTTTAAGTTGTTTGTTTCTTATGTTTTTTTAACATTTCAAACAAAAAGAGTGAGAATCAATTCGAATACACAAAGAAACAATTTCTCTTTTTCTATTGCTTCTAGGACTATATAGTCATAATTAGATAGTGAATTGACTAGAAAAATTCATGACAACTTAAGCATGTACTTTTACTTTTATGATCAGTCAATATACATTATCTTTAGAAGAGTAGTGACTAGTGGTAAACATAAGCCAGTGAGGTTTTTAAGCCTTTATAAACTGACACATTGATATCAGTCTTATTGTCTTTTGTTTGTGTGTGACATTCATGATATGTACATCCTAACTTTACTTTAATTTTCTATTCAAGACCACATTTTATCATATGCATTAACTTGAAAATGATATAGGCATTATTTGTTTCGTAAGCTACACTATCCAGATAACCTACCAATTGATATGAATTTTCCCTTATTAAGCCCCCTTGAGCTTTATTTACCTTTTCTTTTTATGGTAACCACTTTACATGCCTTAAACCTAACCAAGTGTCTTTCCCAAGCTTTAAAGCTAGTGGAGCATTTGTTGATTGTTGATGTTTATAGATGCACAAAAGTGTAAGTGTGGGGGTGTGCATATGTGTGGTTGGTTATAATGGTTAAAATGTCATTTTATGTCTTATCAATGAATTCCAATGTTAATGTAGCTTCTTTCAATTTTTGTTGAAAAAAAGAAAAGAAATAAAAGAAAAAGAAAGAAAAAGGAAAAAAAGAAAGAAAAAAAGAAAAGCGAAAGAAAAAGAAAAAGAAAAAGAAAAAGAAAAGAAAGTGTTTGAATAACAGTATCAAGGAGGAAATACAATTATTTTGCAAAGTTATTCGTGATTAGTTTTTCCTCCTAAAGTTGTATAGAACGGGTGATTTGAGTATGATGCATATGAGGTAGATGTTGTTTCGAAGGATCATCATTTATATATGGTTATAATGTATTTTTTGTTGTCAATTGTTGTGAGTGATTGATTCTTCATGTGGTTTGTGGTGTGAGAGCTTGAATTTGAGATGTGAAACATCGTTTCATCATAGCTGATGGAACCAAATTTTAAATGAATGTTAGTTTTTGCACTTAATATTACATTGAGTGTTACTTTTACTTCACTAGCTTTGATGGTTTTTGTGCCACATTACCCCATACATCTCACCTTAACCCTTATCCACATTACAATCTTAAAAAGTCATTTGATTCATGATTATACATGTGAATCTTAGTGGTGGAGAAATGAAATGATATGAAAAGTTGTAGAATGTTATGATCATGAATGGTGTTTGAGTGCACCTCTAGATCTATCTTATTTAAACACATTTTGTCCAAGTTTACCACCAGATTGCTCAGTTTCTAAAGGTGATTATTGTTGATTGATCATGAGTAGAGGAATTGAATGTTTAGTTCTTGCCATGATTTTGAAAGTTATTTCTCTTTATTTATGGCTATCTATTTTTAGGAAATATGGAAATTATTAAAATGTTTAGTTTATGACTTTGATTTTATATTTTGCTCGAGGATGGTCAAAAGATAAGTGTGGGAGAATTTGATGTGTGGTTAATTATTTATATGTTCATTTCTTAACACTTAGTGATTATTGAAGTGAAATGCTTAAGATACTCATTTTAGCTCATATTTGGTATTAGGTACAAGTTTGATGCACAAGAACTAAAATGGGTTAAAAGAACCTTCCTTAAGCCAACATTTGATGTTCAAACTCAGTTTCCCTTATAGAACAAGAAGGAGAAGGATTAAGGTGAGGATTAGACTAGAAATCACAAGAAGAACAACAATTCCAAAAAACCTAGGAGATACACGACTGTGTATATACTTATATAGTCGTGTAAACATTCACAAGATAAATTTTTAGCTTAAAATGTTGGATACACGGTCGTGTATCCAACATTGTATGTTCATAAGTTTTACATTTAATTGACTTATACGATTTGATAGATACATGACCATGTATCAAATCATATATATGCCCAAAATCCTAATTGTTACTATAAACTAAGATTTTGGGTGATAAAATAACTATGGATTATTTTGGGACAAAAATAAGGAGCAAAACATGCATATTTTGGATACCCATGGAGGACTAAGCTTCCCTTACTCAGTTTGAAGGTGAAATCAAAGCCGAAGACATGTTTTAGGCATCTCTCCATTGTGTTTATTGTACTTTTTCTCTCTAGGGATTATTAGGTTATCGTTTGCTTAATTGATTTGGGTATTCATATATGGATGATCGTTATTCTCATTATAGTTAGATTGTTTATATATGAACTCATTGCTAGAATCTTCAATACAATACGTAATCGTTGTATTTGGATTCATTTGTGGCAACTAGTGACATTGAATTATTAAGGATAACTTAACCTAGGTTAAATGACCTGAGCTTGTGTGGTTGTTGCATAGATTAATCTAATTTTGTTATTCTTAATCCTTTCATTTTTGCTTATAGGACTGTATGGAAGCTTTAGACAATTTTGTAAAGGTAAGAATCAGGATTAGGTGAATTTGTTTGAAACCTATGAGCATTTGAGCCTTAAAAGATAGGAACATCTTATATCTATCAATTTTCCTTTACTATATGATTTTCTATCATTTGGATACCTCTAGACCTTACATTGAACCGATTTGAATCACTATGATTACATGAGACTTGAATATGATAAAAGCATTCCTTATTTTAACTTATTAAACTTAAAAAGCCACCTTACTTAATTATCCCTAGTTCAACCCCTTTGAGTCATTTTTAAGATCTAGTTTCTTTGTATTTTAAGCCCATATCATGAGTTTAACCTATAATATATCATATCACTGAATTACATGTTTTTAATAATTTATTATTGAACTATTTGGGAAATTAGATTTGAATTTGCCTTAAATTTTGTTTTCTAAGATACTCATTTGTATTCAATTTAATTTTGTATGATGACTACCATTGATGATTGTTTTTAAAAAATCAATAATAGAATAATTGCAACCATCATAAGAGTTGAAGATGCTATTTGAGTGGAAAAAGAATTAGGCCATAATTTGAATTCGAAAATTTAATGGAGAATCAATCTGAACAATAGTAAGGGTGAATTAAAGTGACTTAGGCTAATAGTCGTAGATTGCATCATGTTTTATGGGTAGTTTAAGATGAGATTAGTGGTTAAATTTAATCGATTAGAGTGTGTTTAGGTTAGAATTGTGTTAGTTAGTGAAGTATTTATTTCTTGAATGTTTTGTGGGTTAAAACATGCGTTTGAGCTTCAATTTTATGTTTTTGAGGTGTCATGATGTGTTTGCTAATGTTTCAAGGCAAAATCAAAGAATGAAGGAGATTCGGAGGAGACTCAAACCGAAACAGAAGGGCACAATTATGGACAATGCGCCACAATCGTGACAAAAGCATGGAGGAAGGGTTATGATTTTGACAAAAGCAGATGCAAGGAGCCATAATGATGGCATGTTTTGCCATGATAGTGATAGAAGGGGACGTGTTTGTGGCCTGCGTACAAACAAACGCAGATGCCCTTTTGGATTTAACTTTTTAAGGGACTTTTGGACCTTTCGAATCTAAAAAAATCCCCAGGTTTGCTCAAAATAGAAATATTATAAATAGGAAAGAGATGGAACCCTAAAAGAGCCTCTAATATGCCATTTTAGGAAATGCTTTAAGAGGAGAGAAGAAGAAGAGGGTGAAAGAGGAAGAGAGGAGAAAGAAGTGGGTCTTCGCAACTGTTGTTTTCCTGAGGAGTCCTGATACCCATTCCACGTGTATTTCTTTCATCTTTGTTTTCATTTTCTTGAATGTTAAGATGAATACAAATATGTTTATAGATTTGGGTTTGATTAAGATGTTCTAACTTTCTTTTAGGATTTTTCTTTGAGTTAATGTTAATCTAGTTTTTTTGTTATTTTGATTAGGAGTTGTGATTGATTATTGTATCTTTATGTTTCAGTAACACTGAGAGGATGAGTCGAATGTAAAATGATTGGGTCAACTTAATGAGAGTTAGGCGACGCAATAGACCACACACAATCAATATAGTCAGTTATTATATAGAGAGAAATCTCATGTGAGACCTAATTGTTTATTAGAGAGCATGAAAACTAATTAGGTTTAGGATTATTGGTAATTGAGACATTACCCGTTTGGTACTTAAACCAATTAGGGATTATTAATTAGGGTGCATGATTATAACTCGAAATAAAGTAATTCCCCCTTCAATAGTCTAGAACTACATCCCATCATCACATAAATGGCTAGGTTAGCATTAATGATAGGAAGAATACCCTCTCTCATAATTAGATAACTTTTCTTGGTTAATTTCCATTATGACTTTTGTGTTGCTCGATTTCAATTTCTTTTTGTGTTAAACTTGTGAATTAATTTCCTAATAATCACTTTCCTTATTTACTTTTCTGTGCAATTTTGTTTTCATTTTATTAATTTTCTTAGCCTTAGATAATGTAGGATTATATTAGTTTACACCTCCTTATAGGATTGCCCCTTCACAAATTACAATTCATAACCCATGCACTTGCAGTATTTGAGGGCTATAAATTGTAAAGCTTACCTAACATTATCAAGTTTTTTGTGTTGTTGTCCGAGAGACGAAGGATTAGTTTAATTCTTTTAGTCTAAGGGATTTTCACCAGTGATTATGGTACCTAATCACAAGAAATATAAAAAATATTTTTAAAGAGGAGAGAAAGAAGTTTGGGCACAAAGTAGAAGACACATCAATTGGACATCACAAGGCAATTATGAGGAGTCCTAAAAGTTAAATGATGGAGGAAATATATTGTAGGGAGCAAAAGACCCTTACGAACTACAATGAGACATAATTTGGTTAGGGAAATCATCATTCTTATTTAAACATGCACAATCTGGGATGGCAGAACCACCCAAATTTTTATTGGTCTAACAATATAAGGAATCACTTGGGACATCAAAACCTCTTAGGATTTTAATAAGAAGAGTCCAATCCATGGAATTCTAAATTGGACAAAACTCGTGGATAAGCTCATGAACATAGAATAGGCCCAGAAGAGACTAAAAGAAAAGCTTAAGCAAGTAACAGAAGATCATGCCTCTTCTATTCACAACCTAGAAGTTCAAATGGGCCAGCTTTCTAATGAGTTTTATAAGAGAAGTGTTGAAAAATTTCTGCATAACATGAAGGTAAATTCAAGAGAGTAGTATAAGGCTATTACATTTAGAAGTGGGAAAGAGCTAGAAACACCAGCGAAAAAACAAGTTAAATCCTACCTTGTAGAAGACCAAAAGAAGAAGGAGGGTGAATCATTTAAGAAAATTGATGTGGTCAAATATTTAAAGGAGTAAGAAGAAAAACAGATGACAATGGATATAGAGCTTGAAGTAGATATGAAGGTCTTATTAATGAAGTAAAAGAAGAAGAAGAGATAAAGGTGACTAAGGAAGAAAATGCACAACTCACCCTCTTACAAGAAAAACTGTTGGACTCAATAGAAGATTCAGGGAGTTTCATTATTCCCTATTTTGTTGACAGTTTTTTAATTAAAAGGGTATTATTGAATTGTCTTGGTTTTCTTGTTTTAATTAGGTATGTCCTTTTCATTATCTTGCAATATGTAGCTTATTTATAGGTTACTAAACTAAATCTGGGCAACAAGGGTGGAAACAAGTCACTCATAATTAATCCTGGCTAAGTTTCGAAAGATGCAAGGTCAAGCTAATGACCATAACTTAGCACATTTAGTAGTTAAATTTAAATTGTTGTGTAGTTAGATTTGTTTTAAATTCTATAAATAAGTTATGAATGATTTGGAATGGTTCACATTGCTAATTCTCATACTCTCTTGAATCACTTATAAGATAGGGAAACACTCTCGATTTCAAGTGGATTTGGTCTTAACACTATCGCCATCACCACCTCCATCACCATAACAGTTTTGTGTTATAGCCCTTTCTCTTTTAAATTATATATTTTTGTTTTGTTTTATTTTATGGTTATTCCCACCTTTTGTGATGTTGTTTGCCCTTCTCATATTGAGAACAATGTGTTGTCCGAGTGTGGGGAGGGATGTGTTTTGTATTCTTTTATTTTGAATGTGAATTTAGCATTCTAGTTTGTTTAGGTTTGCATGATGTGATTCGTGTGAATGCATTAATGGATAACACTTAACAGAATTAGTTTAACTTTGAACATAATCTTTTTGGTTGTGAAGATTTATTAGCTCGTGAAATTGGTGACCTAGGTTACTTTGGTTAAATATACATGTTAATTAAGATATGATGTTAGTTTATTCACCATAGGAATTTGTCACATTCATTTATAATTTTAGGACAATCAAATAAGTAACATTGCTAATACCTTTTCATGAGAACAATTAGCTAAAGAAATGAGGCAGGTAATAATAATAATAATAAATTAACGTAAATTATAAGCAAATAACTATTCCGTTGGCCTTCGGGTTATGAATAAAGCTAGTAGCCAGTTAAGAATGTGATGTAGCTGAGTAACTAGATTGACACATAACACAAATGTGTTCCTTCATGTCAAAAGGCTATAATGACATTCCAAACAAGTCTCTTAATAAAAGCATGACCTAGTCGAGTAATCGGATCGAAATTCATCAAAAATGTTTGCCTTCGCGTAAAAGGCTAGGTTCATGTCTATAAAAGTTAACAAAAATAGTATTTTGTTAAATAAACCTACCGATCTTTATGAATAGCTTGAATTTTCATAAAAACTTACTTAGGGATAGTTACATTTTTTATTGACTGAATGATTATCAATGTGTGTGTGCAAGTGAAAAGGGTAACCAAAATTTGACATTAAGGTCTTGGTTAATATGTATATTTATTCCAAGGTATTTAGATGCAAATTTTCCAAGTTAATAAGTTAGAACAACTTGAGGGATAGTGTTTGTAATTAAATTACTTTCATGAAGTTGAATGTCATTACCTCATTATTGCATTTGCACGTTTTATGCTTTGATGTGTTGTGGGTTTTGTTTGTTTTGTTTTTGCTTAAGGACAAGCAAATGTTTAAGTGTGGGTATGTTGATAGTCATAGATTGCATCATGTTTTGTGGGTAGTTTATGATGTGTTTAGTTGTTAAATTTAATCGATTAGTGCTAATTAGGATAGAATTGTGTGTGTTAGTGAAATATTTGTGTCTTGAGTGTTTTGCGGGTTAGAACACGCGTTTGAGCTTCAATTTTATGTTTTTGAGGTGTCGTGATGTGTTTGCTAGTGTTCCAGGAAAAATATCAAAGAACGAAGGAGATTCAAAGGAGGCCGGAACGAAAACAGAGGGCCATAATTATGGCTGATGTGCTGCGATCATGACAGAGGCATAAAGGAAGGGCCACGATTGTGGCATGTTTATGGATTTAGGTTTGATTAAGATGTTCTAACTTTTTTTTGGGATTTTCCTTGAGTTAATATTAATCTAGTTATTTTTGTGTTATTTTGATTAGGTGTTGTGATTAATTGTTGTATCTTCATACTTCGATAACAAACCGAGAGGGTGAGTTGAATACGAAATGATTACGTCTGGTTAATGAGAGTTAGACAATCCAATAGACTACACAATCAATCTAGTCAGTTATTATATGGAGAGAGATCTCGTGTGAGACCCGATTGTTTGTTAGAGAGCTTAAAAATTAATTAGGTTTAGGATTGTTGGTAATTGAGAGATTACCCATTCGGTACTTAAACCAAATAGGGATTATTAATTATGGCACTTGATTATAACTCGAGAAAGAGTAATCTCCACTTGTATAGTCTAGAACCGACACACCATTAACACATAAATGGCCAGGTTAACATTAATGATAGGAAGAAGTCCCTATCTCATAATATGGTAAATTTTCTTGGTTGATTTCTATTGTGACTTTCGTATTGCTCGATTTCAATTTCTTTTATGTTAAACTTGTGAATGAAATTCTTGATAATCACTTTCCCATATTTACTTTTCTATGATATTTTATTTTCATTTTATTAAATTTTTTAGCCTTAGATAATGTAGGATTAGATTAGTTCACACCTCCTCGTGGGATCAACCCTTCACATACTAATTTTCACTACCTGTGCAGTTGCAATATTTGAGGGCTATAAATTGTAAATTTTGCCCAACATCAACAAAATTTTGGCCATTGTCGGGGATTATATCAAGGGTGAATTGAAGAGACTTAGGCTAACATAACTTTTTTATTTTGTATATTGGAATGAGATTATAGCAATAAAAGTGAAATTTGAGAAAACAATGTAGTGTGATCTTAAGCGCATGTAGGAATATCAAAATAAACCCGGCCCGGTCTAGCCTTACTCGTGGTCAATAGGTTTGGCCCTATCTAATCGAACCACGGGTCGACTAGATATGGCTCGTGGCATTTCGAGCTGGGCCAGGGGCCACTGCCAAGGGACCACGAACAAAACAACATCGTTTTGTACCAATAAAATGACAACATTTTGCTTTAAGAGTAAAACGTTGTCGTTTTCTAACTAGACAGTTAATAAAATACGAGACAAAATGATGTCATTTTGTCTCTGATTAAGCGAAAGTCAAGCCACGCCCACTTTGCCACACAGCTACCTGCTGCCTCCCTCCCTTGCACCGTCGAATGCTCGCCCTTGCTCGTCCGTGAGCCTCCCACGTGCCTCCATCTCCCTTCGTCCCCAAGAACATACAGTCTCACAATCACCCCAAGAACTCCCCTTGTCCTCCATAACTCACTCACTTCTCTATTCTTCTTCTTTGTTTCACTTTGTTCCTTCAATCTTCCTTTTCATATATCATCTGTCATGGAAACATTAAAGGTAAGCTCTCATTCTCTCTCCATCATTTTGGTTTTTTTTTGTCTTGAGATGTGATTTGACTAATTTGGGAACTTTGTATGTTAATATTGGGAATATGGGATAATGCTTATAATGTTTTTGATGAAGTATCACATATATTAATCAAACCATCTTTTTAAGATTGCTTGTTTTGCTTACATATAAGGATCCAATTATCCATAAGTTTTTGTTTTTAATGTAATGCTCTTATACCTACTTTATCCATAAGGATTGCTTATTTTGCAGGAGTTTGTAGACTTTCTTAGCAAGTAGAGTCTAACTCATTACTATAATTGATTGTATTTTCAATCCTCCTTTACTTTTACGGGAGGCACATTATTTTCAACTAACCTTGGCAAAGTTCCTTTTGTAAGCTTCTTCATACTAGAAAATTCCTTAAAATCTTTTCAATCTCCTTGTTAATCTTTTTAGGAACTACAACGTGGGTGTATGTAGTGGTTTGAGAGGATTGAGGACATTACTCTCCTTAATAGAGTTTTGTTTGTCCAATGCTCTACCATAATCCTGATTTTATCAATTCAGTGTTGGCATTCTCCACGTGTGACGCTAGTTGCAGTGATTAGGATGCTAAGATATATGAATAGAGGCTCTTTAAGGCTTAGGTTAAAAAATTAAAAAAAAAAAGAAGCAAGGTGAGGTGAATCTTTAATAACCATGATGATGATGTAACTTTATAAGATTGTTTGAACCAAAAACCTTCTATCCTCAAAGGGAAGTTTTTAAACTTGTTATTTGAGGCCATTTACACTTGTTATTGAGGCCATTTAGTGTATTATTTTTTCTAGTTTTTACAAAATGATAAGTTGGGATGGAAGCTAAATACAACCGACTAATCTTATTCTTATCTTTTGCTCAAATGGTTGTTTTCTTTCTCTTTTTCTTTGTTCTCTTTCTTCTTATTCCTCTTGATTTATTATGGTCATAATATCCAAAAGACAAAAACAGTCCAGATCTACGATGCAACCATTTTTGCATGAATTAATTTGAGTTGGTGAAATTTGCATCATGGTCTATTTATGTTCCTTTTCCCATATTAAATAAGGATACATTGGCTATTCAAAGTGATTTAACAATTCTTAGTTACAAGTGCGTCATAGTTTTCAACCTTGAAACAGAGGTAACTTAGACTATTGACTAGCTTCTTATCTCTCTCTCTGTGTGACTGTTATTTGTAGTTAGGATATAAGCAATCAAAGAAATGTACCTAGGCAACTAAATGATGGCTAAAGTTGAATTCACCATTTACAACTCTGGTTGAAAGAATTGACAAGTAGGATTTCTCAATCTTTGTTGGTGTAAAGAATGTTTCCCAAACATAGAATAGTATCTTTAAATACCATATCATTTTTGCTTCAACTGTACTTTTCAATTTTTGACTTGTCTAATGTGTGATGTTGGTAACAAAGTTTGCTATTTTATATGTCTATACTGATCTTATTGTCATTTCCAGTTGGTCCCTTTTTAAAGTTATGTTCTAGTTATCCTCTCTTAGGGTGAAGGAATAAGTCAACGAGAATCTTATGCAATTAACAATTATATCCTAGGAAAACTAAGTCATAAACAATAGATCAATTGGGTCGCGACTTCTCTCCTGTACTACTACATTGTTAGTCACCATCATGATTTTTTGTTTCTTTAAAGTACCTAATTTCATTTATTGATGTTTTATATTTGAAGGGTTTGAGTTTTCAATAGGTTGTTTTTTAATGCCATTTATTTTCCTTTCCCTCAAGATGCTGCATCTCAGTAATTTACCTCTTTTGTCTATAACTGAGTAATGATTTACAGGATGAATATCTTTCAATTTCAATAAACCCATTCCAAAAAGAAGGGGTAAAACATTACAGATCAAATACAAAATCGAATTGCAATATTTTATTTCTAACCTTAAGTATTTATATTTTTTTGTTAGATGGATGAACATATTCCTTTAGTTGAGAATTCTAATCCACTACTGGAGGTAGAAGTGGAAACTTCTATTCTGACACCAAGTGACGATAGAAGTTCAAATAGAACTCAAGTTAGCCAACATAAAAGTGAAGATTGGAATCGCTTTAAGAAGAATATATCGATCGATGGAATTGAAAAAGCATAGTGCAATTATTGTCATGAGTTGTATTCAAGTGGTTAGAAAGGTGGAACGTCTCATTTAAAGAGACATACGGAATCGTGTACTAGAAGGAAGATGGTTTTAGGAGTTCAAACTTTTTTGACCTCTAATCTTATGAAAGGAAAGAATGAAATAACCGTAACAACTGTTGACAATAATAGACAAAGAATTTCAATGGCTAATATGGTTATTGGAGATGAACAACCATTGGTTAAGGCTGAAAGCAAGAGATTCAAGATATTTCTTAATGCGCTCTAACCGACTTTCAAGGTTCCAAGTCAGAATACATTGAAGAATGATATTTTCAAACTTTATGAGGACAAGAAGAGAGACATTAAGAGCATTGTCAAGTGTTCAAGGAAGAATTGCCATAACAACGGACATGTGAACAGTTGATAATCAAAAGAAGGGTTACAAAGTGGTGACGACACATTAAATTGATAATGATTTGAAGTTATGCAATAGACTTTTGACGTAATTTATATTCTTTAAAATTATTATCATTTACTGTTTTTAATTATTTTATAAATTTTGATTCCTATTAGTATGCTTTTTCATGATAGGTTCATTTATGTGCCAACACAGACTGTTTGATGAATTTGAACATCGATAACAAAGTATCCTCCATCACAGTCTATAATTGTAACACAAATGATGCTATGATTGAAAAGTTGAAGGGTAAGGTACTGGTTGGGCGCTTATTGGCTGGAGGTAAGTTATTTCATATGAGTTGTTTTACGCATATTCTTAACTTGATTGTGAAGGTTGGGTTGGAGATGATAAAGGAAGCAATAGAGTGGATTCATAATAGAGTTTTATATTAGAGTGTAACTCCTAAAAGAGTCGAAACTTTTAAAGATGTTGCATAAATTTTATGCATTCCTTACACAAAGAAGTTGGTTTTGGATTGTCCTACCAGATGGAACTTAACCTTTAAGATGTTAGAGTCGGCAATCCCATATGCTCAGTTATTTATTAGACTAGCTAAAAGGGATGCTTAGTATACCTGCGTACCATCAAAGGATTAATGGAACTTGGCTAGAGAACTTTGTATGAAGTTGAAATTATTCAATAATTGGACTGAATTATTCTCAAGAACAAAATATCCAACTTCGCATCGTATCTTTAACACTATGTCCAACATAAAACATTTTTATCATTATGGATATTTGACTCCAATGCAGTGATTCAGACTATAGCGGAGTAGATAACTAAGAAGTTTAATTCTTATTGGTCTAAGTTTAGAGATATTGTTGTAGTATTATATGTGTTAGACCCAAGATATAAGATGGATGGGGTTGAATATATTTATAATGCATTATACAGTGGTGAAGCTCAAGAGCATCCACATACCATGAAATAATTATGGAATCAATTATTTCATGATTATGAAGTCAGAATGCAAAAAACTCATGATCAAAATGTAGATAGTTCAACTCAGGCTTAAGTTTCAAGTTTGACCTTTTCTTCTGACCCATTTATTGGCATATTCTTTTTCAATTTTTTTGAAAGAGAAAAGGGGTAGGATTTCTTACAATACGATGGAGAATAATATTTTTCAACGGATTGTGTTCCTGAAACTGAAGGTGAGTCGTTTGATATATTGTTATGCTGGAAGATGTTTGTATATAATTATCTGATCTTACAAGCCATTGCACGAGACTTATTACCTATTCCATCATCAACTGTTGCTTCAGAGTTTGCATTTGGTACTAGTGGTCGGGTCATTACTCCTCATCGTGGTCGACTTCATTATCGCACTGTGGAAGCTCTTATATGTGCTCAAAGTTGGTTAAATAATGAAGATATTAATGATAAATTCTTTTCTTTTTAATATATTAATTTGATTTATCTTTATATTATCTTACTTAATATTGTGTTTTTTATTTTCCTACAGCTACAGATATTAATGCAGAGAGGACTAGTGAAATTAATCGACCAATTGAAGGTTATTTTGATCAAATATATGATGATGAAGGTATTTTTAAATTTCTTTTTATATAATATTACATTAATAAATATTGTTTTTAATTTAATATTATATTACTAAATATAATGTTTGTACATACAAATGATTGTATCCAAACTGTTGACGATCTTACCAACAAGTACAATTAATCAATCAAATGATGCTCTCTCAGTCTCCGCTCTCTAGTCTATCCAGCTGCTGATTTTGTAAATTGTATCTTCTTTTGTAAAATGATTTAGAAAATCATTCGTGTACAGTAAAATTTTCTATAGTTAATGAATTTGGGTTTATCAATTCTCTTTTATAATAATTAATAAATTATTTAAGTAAATTAAAAATTTGTAATTATTTGAATTGAAATTCTTAACTATAACTATTAACTTAATGACTTTTCATACAAATTTCTAATTAATTGAATTAAAATTCCTAATTGATCATACCAATAAATACATCTCAAGATTTTAATTTTAAAATGTATTTTCTCATTAATGATATGCAAATGTATGTAGCACCCTTCAATATAAACTTGACTTAATGTCTTTTACCATAAATTGTGTTAATATTTAGCTCATTAGTAATTATACCTAAAATATTAATTAAAACGTTAAGAAGTTAGTGATGTTACACTTTCATTTAATGACTTACAGTTTATTCAAATGAAATATTAAGAGGTTTAAATAAAAAGGTATAAATATCTTGTAATTTAATATTCAATAAATTTATAACTTTATTATATCATAATTATATGTTGTTCTAATTTAAAGTTGTGACATAATATATATATTAAAAAGAAAAAAGTTGAAAATTTTATAAATTTTATGAAATATGATATGCTTATAAGACTCTAAGGACAAGAAGCATTTAAAGTAAAACTTATATTAAGTTTTCGAGTAAGGAATTACTCTTAACAAACGTTTATTTAGAGTAACTTAGGAATGAATTTTCTAATATTAGAATTTAGATAAGAGAAAAAATTATGAATATAAATTTAGATTAATTAGAATATAATGATTTTTTAAAAAAGTAAAAGAACTATTTTCGAAAGTAATAAAATAAATAATTTATACATCAAAGGTATTTATAAAATGTATTCTAGTTTTAATAAAATAATAGCTATTTTCAATATAATATATTGTACTTATTTTTTTTATAACTCAATTAATTATATATTATTTTGGAATTGATAGATTAGGATTAGTAAAATGATTAATTCATTTTAAGATTAATATAAATACATATATGCAAAATGTATATATTGTCTAAATATGAAAAATAAAATAAAAAGGTTAAATGTGTTAAGATTAAATATCATATTAATTAATTTTTTTAATATGTGTAATAAAAATAAAAATTTTTACAATGATTATTTAATAATAGATATAATATAAAAAGACAATAATATTTAATAAACGTATTTTTTAAAAAACATATTAAAAAGAAATATAATAATTTATTAAACACGTAAAAATAATATTTGAAACAAATTCATTGTACATAGATAATAACTTTTTTACATTTACATTATAAATAATTGTTATAATAAAATTACAAAATTAAAATTAAATTGAATTGTTGGTACAGGGAATAATTATGACAACATTATCATCGCTACATATTTTTAATAATATAAATTGCTTCATATTTTATATCTTTTATTTTATATAAATATTTTTGCATAATTTATAGTTAATTTCATCTTACATTTTTTCTATAAATGATTATGCTATAATTTATAATTTATGAATTTTATAAAATACAACTATAACTTTTTGAATTTGTCTTAAAATAAATATATAAAGATTTTAAAAATATATTAAATGGGCTGATTGAAGCCTGACGAGTTGCCCATGGCCCTAGTGGGCTGGTGGGGTAGGACCACAGGCTGGTTGGCCTCGGCTAGCCACGGGTCGGGTTGGGCCATCGACAGTCCGGGCCCAACCCAGCCCGTTGACAAGCCTAAGTGTATGTACGCTTAGTGAAAATTACAAGTTTTAGAATTCAAATCTGTAAGAGAAAATGTGTTAAAGTTAGCTCAAAACCTCATTTCATCTAGATTTGGTTAAAATGAATTAAGTTATAATATGGGGGATCCATAGAATAACAACTACATGATTTTCACATAAGTTTTAGTAGCTATAAATAGAGCCAAGATGTGAAGAAGCAAGACATCCCATATTCTAGCTTCTTAAAGTCCTCTTTCTCCTATTTTCTTTAGAAGATATTATAGTAGTCTTTCTTTAGTTTCTAGTGATAGAAATGACCATTATTAGCTTTATTCTTGGTTAAAGGAAGTGAAATCCTTAATCATTTTTAGCAACTAGTAGTTTAATTTGTTGCATTGGAAACTATACTCTTAGGAAAGCATTCAACTAGATTAAATGCAACTATAGATATTGTGTTATCTTGCTTTAATGATCTTTCTTTTCTTAAAGCTATTGTTTGATAAAATTTTAGATAGTATCTAAGGTTGTTAAGTAATAAGGGTTAATTTAATTGTGTATTTTTTATTAGCTAATCTTAAGGGAAGACAAATATTTACGAGATGTTTGGTTCAATAAAATTGCAATTGTATTCCTAACATATTCCCTAGTATATGATTAAACCCGTGTTTGGTTAGAACTAAACACAAAATAAGTAATTTTTAGGAATATCTATTCTTAAACTTTGGGGAATAGATAATACTAGTCCTAACCTATGTTTATCTATTCTACGAATAACTATTCTTCTTTAAGATAAATCTATTCTTCTCATATTTAAGCCTCCTGAATCTTTGACGTCTAAAACTTCTTCAAGCCTTCCTCCTGAAACTTCTTCCACTTCTTCAATTCCGTGATTCTCTTCTCTAGTTCATGATTCCAGCATTCTATCATTTCCAAATTTTGGGTAAGTCATCTGGTTTTTTTTTTGTCTGTCCTTGGATTGTTTAAGTTGGATTGTTTGTGTTAACCTTATTCATGAGTTGCGGAAGAGAGTTGTAGAAGAGAGTAAACGTATTTAATTTTCACAGCCTCCAAGCCAACTTCCACCATTATTCTTTACTTTGCTTCTATGCTTTATGCGGTCACACAAAGTAACAAACCCTAGAAAAGCAAATTCCCAAATGGGTTCATCTTACAAGTCGTAGAAGTTCAAAGCTTTCAAAGAAAGTAAACCCCATATTCAGTTGGAAAAACCCAGTTCATCAATGGCCAAGTTCCTCAATTTCATCTACTTCGTTTCAATAACTTTCCTAATTTCCCACTTCAATTTCATCACTGCAGACCCAAATCTCTCATTTTCTTTCCAAAGTTTCCGTAAAGATCAAAACTTTAAGTCCAACATTGCTTTATATGCTGATGCCAAGACTGTTGATGATGGTTCATCAATTCAGCTAGCTATGTCAGTAAGTTTCAGCAGAGGAAGAGTGATGTAAATGAGACTAATCAAGCTTGTTGAAGGTAATCATGAAAAGATGGTTTCTTCATCTACCTACTTCTCGTTTTTTATGTCCCCAGATGATGGATATGGGTTGGCTTTTATTATGGTTCCTAATGCTTTTAATGCCAGTACATTAGATAATGGTCCATTATAAATAAAGAAGAGTGATTTTAAGATTGTCTCTGCCTATGGTTATTGTGATCTATATGCTGAGACAGAACGAAACAAAAATTTAGAGACAGAACAGAACAGACAGTGAAGTGTTTGGTTGTGATGGACTAAATAGATACAACTGTGTTCATCTCGATGACAGAAATATGTTTGGTTGTAGTTGATAGAACATAAAAAATAGTGTCAATGACTAAAGTACCCCTACAGTATAATATAATTGAAAATATGTAATTCATTGATTATTTTAAAACGAATTATTTGTATTAGTAATTTAATTGTATCTATAAATAAGGAATATAAAAAATGAGTAACATAAAAATTTAATGAAATGAGCTATTGCAAAAAATTTGTACAAGTTAACAATAAAATGAATTATGTAAAACATTTTTTTTATAATTATATCAATATTTATTTTAATTGTATTTGTAATTTTTTAATTACAATGAAATAAAATGAGAAACCTAAATATTTAATGAAATGAGAAACCTAAAAATTAAATGAAATGAGTTATTGAATAAAAAATCCTACAAGTTAGAAATTCTAGTACATAATAATTTAATAAAACATCTAAGTATTCATGCAATTAATTACATAATAGGTTAACAAAAATCCTACAAGTTAGATTTTGTTAGGTTTGTAAGATGCAATGAACATACAACATCGTAAGGGGAGGGGTATTTCTAGAAGTTGCTTATCTATTTTGTTTCTGTCACAAGGAAAAAAAATCTTGTCCTACGGTTTTGAAAGGAACCAAAAATTTATGTTTTTGTGATCTGATTCAGAACAAAAATAAGTTGGGTCAGTAATCAAAGACTTCGAAGCACAGGATTTTTGTGTTTTATTATCTGTCTCCACCAGCAGAGACAATAACCATACGTATGGAGAATCATGTGGGAATTGATTTAGGTGCTTTTTATGTCAAGCAAAGTGAGAAATGCTTCATCTGTAATTGCAATATTTGGGAACAGAACAAGATTGCATTCCTGGATAGATTATGAAGCTAGTACAAAGAGGTTAAGGGTTAGATCGAGTCAATCTGGTAGAGTAAAGCTAATTGAACCAATGCTCTCGTACTAATTGAACAAAATTGAACAAAATTATTAATTTTGTATAATAATAATAATAATAATAATAATAATAATAATAATAATAATAATAATAATAATAATAATAATA
>JANSVA010000007.1:3831337-3846723 GCA_025504915.1 Erythroxylum reticulatum
TGATTGAATGAGAAGAGCAAAGCTCGAATGAGCTATATATAGGCATCCTAACTTGCCTTCCAAGTTACATTCAGAATTCTACTCAATCTGAACTGCCTAAGATCGTGTTAGATCACGTCTATCCTTATCAGATTACATCACGTAGACCAATTAGACGACACTCCCGTCTAAATAGGGCTCTAACTGATAAGATAACATAACAACAAGATAGAGTTTACATTTAACTCGGAAACTAACATCCTTGTCCTCAAAGAACTCTACCATCTTCAAACGTTCGGTTCCACTGCAACTCTAACTCCCAGTTGTCGCCACATCATCCAAGATCTCCCTACGATCTCTATTTGTTGATGATGCAATGTGATCTTGCCGAAGCCTACTAGCACATTGGCCTGATCCAATGCTCCCACAACAAGTCCATTAGTCGTGGTCCATTCATCCGAGCATGGGCTAAGTCCTTAGTTCGACAATACCTTAGCCTGGGTTGAGTCAATCTCCACAAGGTTCGATGCTCTACTGAAATTCGCACCAAATCCGATCCCGCTCGCTCGCATATGCCTTAGTGTTTTTGCATGCTTTCCTCATGCGCAAATCTAGCTAACCTCTTACCTAAGGCTTCTCATAAAGGTAGCTGAGAAGTGCTCCGGAACTTAGGGGTCTAACAATTAGCTTCAAAGCATTTTAAATTGACTACCCTCCTAGTGGAAGTCTACCATAATTCTATAAGAGCAGCCTTGAAATGAACGCCTGATATTACTATTCAGCTTAGGCTTAGAACTAAGCTAACTTGTAACAAGTTTGGCAGTTTTTCTCCATTTCATATAAAAGGACTATGTATCTAGTTTAGACAAGACTGGACCTGTGTATCTCATAGCATCCCTATGGAGGACATGGCGCTAAATTGTTGGTCAATCAGTTGTTAGAAATGAAATATGAATTTTGCACATATATGCACAAATAAATCGAATGGAAGAAACTTTTTCCCATCCTCAAGATAAGTGGACATGAGGAGACAGAAAAACTTGAGGGTTCCTTCAAGCATATACAATTGCAGGAACCAATTACTTAACTAAGATGATTAGATAAAAGAGGGGAGGAAACAAAGATTACTGATTTACCCCGAAGATGATTAGATAAAAGAAGGGAGGAAATAAAGATTATTGCTTTACCCCAATTGAACTTTTATGTTATATAATTAAGTCGGTCCAAAATGCATTCTTAATAACCAAATATCCCACTTACTGAACGCAATACCTTCAGTTCATCATTTAACAAAACAAAACAAAGTTCAACAAAAATATCATGGATTCATATAACATTTCATATCATATGAGGCTATATTCGACTTAGAATCTTAAAGGTTGAGTCAACTACTCTTTTTACATAAAAAAAATCAAAATGAAGAAATCAAAAAATGATAATCATTGGCATTAAAACTATAACTTACTGTCCATGTGTCGTCTAGACCTTCCATTAAGATGTCAAGGGTTGAATTCATTTAAGTCGTTAGGTCACTTGCCTCATTGAAGGTCTAGATGAGAGTGATTCACCTATACTCCACAGTTGCCATTTTCTTCCTTTTCCACTTCGGGATTGAACTTCTTAATGGCACCGAAATCGACTTCAAGGAAAACAAATGAAGCGTGAGGGTGAGACAGTAAGAGAAAACAACAGCAAGGAAAGAGAATAAAAGAGATTGGAGAAAACGAAGAATGATACATGAGAGAGTAAAATGTCGAGGGAAAAATGGATATTAAAAGAAATTACCAATTGATTAGGGATGAAATGCTTCTATAGAGGAGTTTGTTTAAAATCAGCTGGTTGGTTTGAATCAGCCAACCCAATCAGCTCTTTACCAAACAACCCAATTAGCTTTTTTATAAAGTCAACAAGTTAAAATGGGTCAATTAGTTAAAAAAGAGCTTATCAGCTCTTCACCAAACAAGGTCAAGGCCCCCCTTCATAAATTTACCATTCTAGGTTATAGTTGAACATATGCTTTATACATCTTGTAGAATGGCTCCTTGCTAAAAACTAAGATTTTATTATGGCAACACTTTCTGGTGTCCTAAATCTGTAAAACCTAAATTTACAAGACCTATGTTTAACTTAACTCATTTATGCAAACTTTATAATATAAAGGGATTGCTTATTTTTGGTTAATGTTTAATGACTGTTCTTATAATTTTGAAAATGGAATTCGCAACATCTAGTAAATCTAATTATAATAATGTTAACAATGTAGTTTGCTATTGTGGACTAAATGCTTATTTGAGGACATTATGGAGTGATAATGATCTGGGTAGAAGATTTTTGAGATGTACTAATTATCTCGTCAGTAATTGTGAATTTTGTCAATGGTACGTAAGCAATTTTCAGATAGAGCAAATCATGTAATTAAAAAAATTAAAGAATAAAATATCTACACTGAAGAAGGATGCAGAAAGAATGAAAATTATACATGGACCAAATGTAGATGATGTGCAATTGAAAATTATGAAGCAAGATATTGAGATGTTGAGAAGAGAGAAAAAAAAGAGAGTTAAAGTTGATGTTATTCAATTTGAATTTAGGGTTTATTTTAGTCATTTCATTATTCAACTTCTTTATGGTTCTAAAATTTAAATTTTAGTATGACTAGTATATATTTTTTTAAACAGAGGAACCCTAGTATGACTAGTATGATTGTACTTATGAATGTACTTATGCTTTTTATTATTTAATGGAGATGTACTTTATAAGACATTAAATACACCAACTTCCTTTTAATAATAATATTTTAAAATTAAATTTTAGAACCATAAAGAGTTAAACATATGATTGAATCATAATAGATCAATTAAAAAATTGCATTAGATAAAAGAATCAAAATATGTTATAGTACAAACCAGGGTTCGTCTCACTTAGAAACTAAAGATGTTTAGTTACAAATGATAGAAAATGAAATCAAACATAAACAAAAAGAAAAACAACTAGAACATAAAAAGTCCATTATTCTAAATCTCCCTTTATCTTCTATCTAATGTCATTGCAAGTTTAAGGTTGATGTTGTAATTTATTAGATATTTTGATGATTTTTTTTGTGTTTTCCATTTCTTTGGATCAATTTTGTTCCTTCTGGATCTTCTCCATGTTTGTAATCATCTCCAAAAGTGTATTCCTCCCTTTTGCCTTTGCTCATATCCTTTTATAGTAAAATTTATGATTTATGGGAGATACACTATTTGATAAACAACTGTCTATCAAATCTTGTAACTCCAAAAACACTTAAAATTATGACTTTACACATTTTAAGAGACTTACACGGTCATATACACAATTATGTATCTCCAAACTGCTTCAAATATTCAGTTTATACTATGACCTCTCTTTTTGGTCTATAAAGGCAATTATAGCCAATAAATGCACTTGGACCAAATTAAGTACTAAATATACACTATCAAATATCAAGCAAAATTCATCAAATATAGGTATATAAATATGATCAAATAAGCATCTATCAAACATCCTCATACTTAGACAAAGTTTTATTCAAGTTGTTAGGTGTCTAATTAGTCCTCATGGGAACAATACCTTTTGTACTACAAGTTACGGTCCATAAAATTGTAGTATTGAAAGTTTTCATTATAAAACTTAATAATATGTTTTTGACGCCATTATCAGGGGATGATTTAACTTATTATAAAATTTGAAATCCCTTAATTTAAGGATATAGTACTTTTCTTGTGTGAGAGAAGGTGATTGAACAACAAAATAAAAAAATTGCAAGCAAAGTAGAAGACACATTAATTTAGAAATCACAAACCAAGAAAGAGAGATTCAAAGAACTAAACACCAAGATGTAATAGAAAGAGCAATGGTGGAGGAAAGAAACCAAGGAGAGCAGCAAAGGAACCTTATGAAATTCAAGAAGCCAGGGTTTAATGGCAATCTCAAGAAATTACACAACCACTAGTGCAAGTAAGCACTTTTGTAATCAAATCAACACTATTAAACATGTTGCAAACCAACGTGCAATTTTATGATTTGGCCAATGAGGATCCTAATGCTTATTTTTTTGGTATAATGGCCAATTCTTTGGGATTTGTGATACGTTTTGGTATAATAGGTCATTAGAAGATGCAGTCAAGATGAGGCTCTTCCCCTTTACACTTAAGGATAAAGCCAAGATATGGTTTAATTCACTCAACCTAGTGAACGTCACAACATGGGAGTAGCTAGTGCAAACCTTTTTGGCTAAGTACTTCCCTCTGACAAAGACAACAAGGTTTATAAAGGAAATTACAAATTTCCAGCAAAATGAAGAGAAGTCATTATATGAAGCGTGGGAGCTATTTAAGGAGTTATTCATATCATAACTTGATAACAGAATTCCTTTTTCAATTGTTTTACAACATAGTTAATGCACCCACACAAGACACCATTGATGCAATAGCTAATGGCTCATTAATGAGGAAAATAGTTAAAGATATAATCTGTTAAAAGAGATGGAGAACAATAGTTATCTTTGGACATCAAAATGAAGTAGACAGTGATTAGCCCTCTAGGATCCAAAAGGAATGATTGTTGTATATTCAGTGACAACATTGCAGGTTGAGTTTTCCAATCTAATTAAGTAATTAAGCAGCCTAAAAGTCACCTCTTTGTCTCCACTTAAAACAATTCAACACAGATGTAAGTTATGCAGGCAAGAGAGTCATATCACAACTTATTTTTTCTTAGGGAAAAACAACAATGTGGAGTAACTCAACTACATGGGAACATATTTGGTTGGGAAGGCAACAACCTTATTCAAACATGTACAATACTCAATCGAAGAACCACCCAAATTTCTCGTAATATAATAATATAAGAACTTAAGTAAGAAATCAAGGCCCACCAGGATTTCATCAAGATAATTCCAATTTATGGGATTCAAAGGTGGACAAGTTTATAGACATGATGAATTCTAAATTCACATGTCTAGAAGGGAGGTTTGAGCAAGTAGTGAAGAATCATACCTCTTTTATTCACAATCTGGAGGTTTAAGTAGGCTAGTTAGCCAATGCATTATCTACAAGAAGTATGGGGAGTCTCCCAAGCAATATAAAAGCAAATCTAAGGAAGCAACTTAAGGCAATCGCACTTAGAAGTGGGAAAGAGTGAGAAGAACTAGCATAAAAATAAGTTGAACAGAACCTTGTAAAAGACCAAGAGAAGAAGAAAAAGGATGAAGTTAAGAATGGGGATCCTCCCAATGTTACTCCTCTTCCATATCTATCGAAAATATCATTCCCAAAAAGACTTCAAAAGAACAAATTGTATGTATAATTTGCAAAGTTCGTGAAAAAGCTAAAGGCTTCGCAAATTAAATTGTCTTTTATGGAAGCTTTAAAGAGCATACCAAAGCACGCAAAACTTTTCAAAGACATCTTATCAAGCAAGCAAACTTGGGATCATAATTAAATGATCTCTGTGATAAAAAGCTGCAATATATAATTATCAATCGTATGCCCTCAAAGTTGAAAGATCCATAGAGTTTTACTATACCTTGTGTAGTTGGTAATTTATAATTTTGCAAATGCTTATGTGACTTAGGTGCAAGTATTAATCATATGCTAGGAGATGTGAAGCCAACCTCCATGCTTGTTTAGTTGGTAGATCAATCGATAAAGAAATTGTTTAGCGTGGTAAAGGATATGCTTATAAAAGGTGAAGAAGTTTTTTATTCTTGTGGACTTTGAAGAGGACTGAAACTATCCACTAATTCTTGGCAGACCATTTCTGAACACTAGAATACTTTTGGTAAACATCCATGAAGGCAACCTCATCCTTCAAATTGGTGATGAATAAGTGGAATTCAAAATGAATAAGGTATTAAAGAATCTGAAGCAGCTCGTTAATGAGAATTGATGTAGTTAAATCTTTAAAGGACCAAGAGGATGTGTCAATTTTAAAAACTATAAATGAAGTATTGGAACTCACTTTAAACAAAAATATTTTTCACCTCCCATAATATAAACTATTAGATTCAATTAAAGATTCAGGGAGTTTCATCATTCCTTATGTTATTGACAAATTGTTATCTAAAAGGGCATTACTGAACTTACTTGGATTTCTTAATTTGATCAATTATGTCCTTTTTATTATCTTGGAACATGTAGCTTATTTACAAGCTACTAAACTATCATGTGAAGAAACGGATATAAGCAAGTCACTCATTATAGACCTAGCTTGAGGGTAGAAGCCAGAGTATGTCAAGCTAATGATATTAAACAAGCATTACTTAGGAGGTAACCCAAGAATTAGGATATTTTTAATTTTTAATTTTATTTTCAATTTATTTTCTTGGTATTTTTTATTTTTTATTTTTATTTTTATTTTGTAGGTAGTGAATTGATGGATCTTTATGGCATTCCATTGCTAACAACATCACCACCTCAATCATCATAAGTATTCTTGCTCTAACTTTGTCTTTATTTTTCTTTAGATTGTTTTACTTTTCACATTGAGGATAATGTATTATTTAAGTGTGAGGATGTATATACAATTGCATATCAATTATATGAGAATTTTGCATTTGTATTGTGTTATTTTGTATTATGTTGGCATTTTATGAACATTTTGTTGCATGATGTGTGCATTGTGTGAATGTGTCAATGGTAAAAATTAAATGGAATTAGTTTAGCTTCGAATGTAGTCATTTAAATCGTAAAGGCAGAGTAACTTTTGAATTTTATGTTTTAAGTATCTTTAAGATGAACATGTATGTTAATTAGGAAATTGAAGGCGTCACAATCATGTAGTAGGAGCATAGTCATGACTCCAAGGTCATGTTCGTGAAATAGGCTTTTTCAGGCGGTACTTTTTTTGTGTTTTGACATTTTGGGGCTATTTTTTGAACCAAGTTAAGTGGTAAAAATCCTAGAAAGGGGTTTCTACAGCCCTATTAGGGATTGTTCTTGAATTATTTTATAGACCTTATTTATTGTTGATTTCAATATATCTTTGAATGTTTGTGAAATTGTTGCTCATATACTTGATAATAGATCGAGAGAGTGAATCAAGTTAATTAGTGTTAAGGTGCTCAATGAGAGTTGGTAACTTAATAGACCTACAATTATCAAATTAATGATCAATTAAAGATATATTTTAATTGTGAAATTAATTATCTATAGGATTGCTTCATATCTAATTGAACAAGTTAGGAGTAGTTTGTGCATCGAGAGATTGCAATTTTATGAATATTGCATTCAATTAAGGTTACATGATTAGATCTTGAGAGAGAATAATCAAAACTTTAGGAAATCTCGGATCAAAAATAAATTGAATCGATAAGATTAAAGGAACCAAAATAAGGATAGAATAGTTTGTAAGTCTTCAACTTTGATTAACTCAAATTCATTGGCAGCTCACTTACCAATTTTTGTATTATTTTTCTTTGTTAGTTGTTTTACCTTCAGTTGTTTATTTCGATTCAAATCAATTCTTAATACCTTATACAAAGTTTATATTCAAGTTGTTTAAGTGTTTAATAGTTCTCATGGGAATGTACCTTTTGATAATAAAAGATACGATCTGCATACTTGCAATAATGAGAGTTTTATTATTTATAAAACTTTCTCAATCGTTTGTATGTGGTCATAAGTGTTTGATTAGTTTAGAGCAAGAATATGATCTTAATTTTATGTTTCAAGAGATGTTTGATGTGCTTGTGAGTGTATGGAAACAGGAATGTGAAGAAAAAAGAAGATCTTGTACGTATGGAGCCATGTCATGATTGAGACAGGTGAAGAATAAGTTACGTTACGTAGGCCTCTATCATGATCGTAACATTTGCACGATCATGATAGAGAGGAACAAACCATGCATGTCACAATTGTGACCCTCTCACGATCATGATAAGGGTGTTTCCAGCTCGTGAGATTTTTTAAGTTATGAGGTTTTGGGCCTATTTTTATAATCAAATTAAGCGAAGAAATCCTAAAAACAATCTTATAAGCCTCAAGTAATATAAAAGAATAGGGAAAACACCAAAAGAGGTAGCAGCCACCAGATTAAGAAGATCAAGAGGAGACATCAGGAGAGCTTAAAAGAATTCCATATTTCCAAATCAAGACTCCAATTAATTTTTCTTTACTTTCCCTTTATTTCTTTAATTGTCTTGGATATTTATTTGGATTGTTATGATGTTTAACATAATTATGGGTTTCTAAATCCATATTAGGGATTGTTTTTGAATATTGTTGAACTCAATACACCTATGAATGCTTTGTGATAATTATTATGCTTATACTTGGTAATAAATCGAGAGAGTGAATCAAGTTACATATGTTAAGGTGCGCAACAAGAGTTGGTAGCTTAATAGATCTGTAATTATGAAATTAATTGACAATTGAAAAGAGATCTTAATTGTGAAATTAATTATCCTTAAGATTACATAAAATCTAATTAAATAGTTAGGAGTAGTTTTGTGAATTGAGAGATTACAATTCTATAATTATCGAATTCAATTGGGGTTACTTGATTAGATCTCAAGAGAGGGTAATCAAAACTTTAGGATATCTAGGATCAAGCATAAATTGAATCAATAAGGTAAAAAGCAAACAAAACAAGGGTAGAATAATTCCTAAGTCTCCAAATTTTGATTAACCTTATTTTTATTTGTAGCTCAATTGTTTAATCGTTTAGTTTTATTATTTATTGTAATTTCCATTATTTATTTCCATTCAAATCAATCTTTAGTATCTTAGAAAAAGTTTTATTCAATTTATTAGGTGTCTAATTAGTCCTCGTGGGAATGATGCCTTTTGTACTACAAGTTACAATTTGTATATACTTACGGTATTAAAATTTTTTATTATAAAACTTATCAACAAGAAGCACCTGCTTTGATGGTGTAACCTACAACCTCAATAGAATTCATGGGATTAGTTTGGATTTGGATGTCAAATATTAAAACAATATGGCTTGGTAATTTTCAAGTTATGATTGAGTTGTTGTGTTTATTAGATATGAAGGGAAAGGAACAACAAGCTCTTCCAAAACAAGGAAATAGACTCTCATACTTTACTTAAAGCTGTCTACAATTGGAAGAGAGAGCTTATCATTGACAGAAATATTTATCTTAAATATAGTGGAAGGCATAAAACTAGCTAGAATCTGCTAATTTCGAGTTCCACTATTGACTTCTCTTTCGTACTTGTTTCAAAATCGTAGGTGCTTCCATGTCTATGCTCATATCTAGTTAATCTGCAATTTTAGATATCTATGGAACTTACTTAAGTGAGTGTATAAGACCTAATATTTATTTAATGTAACCTTATTGGTTCTCCCTATTATAGGTTTAATATGTATTTGGCATACATATAAGGTGTCATTTTTCTCATTAGACTTAAGTACACTTAATTGAATGTTTTATTATACCACTTTATTATATTTATACCAAATCCAATTTTGATTTTTTTGTCTTAAATTTGAAAATTAATAATTAATAAATGTACAATAAAAAGTTTTAACATCCTTCTCTTTGGACAAATATTAATTGTCATATTTGTAATAATAATCAAAGATACGATTAATAAAATATATATTATATTGTTTGACGAGTGTAAAGCATTTGATGTAAAGATAATCCATCATTGGGTCCCATAAGATTTTCGATATTGGAAGATATTAGAAACATGTTTCAACATAGATCCAACAAAATCATGTATATATATATAACTTTACTAAAAATAATGAGCAAGTTTGGAAAACAAAACTTATACTTGAATGATCTATAATAGACCATGTTTCATTTTTTAGTCTTGATTTCTCTAAATTTTATACTAACTACAATAAAGGAATTTGTTTCCTCTTAATATATGTTAAACTATATTATAGAAACCTTTATAAAATTAAAATTTATATCCCCTATGTCTCCTTAACGCATAGGATTTTGAGATATCTAAATGTGCAAAAGGACATGTGATCAAATTCAAACTATATAAACCTAATAAACTATCATATACTTAAGATTGACACAAATATTAAGACTTTCACTTATATTACGACAATGAAAAATAATATGTATAATTGAGAACAAAATATTGATCATTAATATATAAATAGTATATTCATAATACATAAAAAGAATACTTTATTTGGAACAAATAAATAATCCTCCTTAACTAAAAGTGTCAAATGATTTCAAAACAACTATATCGAAAATGAGTCTATAAAAAATTTAAGGAGAATCCTTTAATTAAAGGATTAGCTACATTTCCGTTTCTTCAGGTTTATTTCCTATAGATGGTCAAACTCCCCAGTTATGAATCAGGTTTTAGCTCATTTTATATGCCAAACCATTTTTCATTAAATTTTCCTTTATCAAATTGATAATCTTATGGTTGAACTCTTGTTGATTTAGTATTTTCATCGTTTAGTAGTTTATGATTACAATTCCTCCATGTATCATACATGAAAAAACCAAATGCTAGTCTAAAGATTTGTGTATGAATTTCCTTGGAACCATTATTTTTGTTTTCCCAAACCACTATGTTATCCCAATTGCACAGATTAGAGTGCAAGTTACATAGTGTAAGAATCAATTTCCATTATTTATGAGTGAATTCACAGTTAAACTAGATATGGTCTAGTGTTTCCTATTCTTGGGCACACTATTTCTCTATTAGACCAATTTAAACCATATAGCAAGTTGATTTCCACACTTTAAGATATTTCTATTTGATTTTCAGGTGAACCTCCCTGAGTTATGTTTAGTTTGGACTATTAGATCTTCTTTGTGATGATTAGGATTTTGACTAGGCACGTTATTCATGATTGGGGAAAACACTCTTGAGTGATGTTCAAGTCAACACTAAATACTCCCATTTATTATTGTTTCAAATTTTTCATGCCACGAAAATGATAACCTTAATTTTTTGTATTCTAGAAGCTTATATAGGGTCCAAAATCATGCCAATGTTAAACCACAACCATGTTTCTTTGCGAATCCTTACTTTGTTTTAATGCTTCTTTATACGTGGTCATATTTCAATTCTATGAATTATTCATCTTGATTTTTGCATTCCATATGCATTTTCCTTTGAAAAAATAAGTATGAATTCATTTAAGCCAAAGAGTCTCTTTATAAATATGGTCCTTAAACCTCCCTCTGCCTTTAAAGTGCAAAGATCTATCTATTTAACTTTTTCACTAATAGACTATATTTCACTTTATGTCTATAAAAGTATTTCATGATTTTCTTTAGAGTTTTTATTAGTTGACATGTAAGTGCAGACGTGATGCCTAATAAACATTTAAGCTATTGATTATTGAAGTGATAAGCTATAGTCTACAGACATATGTCAATAATATGTTCTAACAATTGATCAATCTTCTATGGACCTTTTTAGCAATGATTAACAATCCCAAAATGTGAGCCTTTTAATTATAATGAGGATGCAAAAGTTTCTAAAAGAGTTGTTCCTTCTTGAAATCTAAAAGCTAGGAGATTTGGTATGCAATTTGAGAATCACCAATTAATAAGTGAAAACCACACTTTACTTTTTTTTATTACTACCAAAAAAATCATCTTTAATCATGGTTAAAGAATCAATAAAGATGTTAATAGATTACATATTGGAGCTAGTGACGAGCAACAAAGCATATAAGAGGCCAAAGAGCTTTAACTTGCCATATTTATAATGATATTTAAAATTCCTACTCTTTTGAATATTGTTAGAAATTAACCTGATTAGGAACTCTATGAACAATTTGATAAGATATGGTAATAAAAGGTCTCCTTTCCTGATGCCTTTAGGGCCTTTAGATAGTTTGGTAGGTCTCATGAATAATAAGCATATTATTCCTAATTCTTCTTCTTTTGATAAATTCTCCTTAGTTGATACCTTAAGGGTTTTATGCAATATTGAGGCAATGGTCTTAGATATTATCTTGTAAATGACATGTTACTAAGAAATGGGCTTAAAGTTAGCTAAGTTAGAGGAGTGTGGAGTTTTGAGGATTAACGAAATATAGGTTTTGTTCAACTCCTTTAAAATGATTCCATTTTAAAAGAACTTTATGGTGGCTATAATGATCAAATTACTTGTTTTATATCAATTGTTTTGGAAGACTTTTGTATTGAAACCATCAGGTCTTAGTGCTTTATCTACACCTAGGCTAAAGATATATTCTTTTGTCTCTGAGGCTATTATTAGCTTAGTTAGTTAGGAAGCATACTTCTTTAATATAGGCAAAAGGAATAGATGATTGACATCTTATACAAAGAAATCATCTTAGTTAATAATGCATATAATTTCTTTAAAGAAGTCATAAGCAAGGTTACTCATTGATGAGGGTTTACGGTAGTATTATCTATGTATTATAGTTATAAGGGATTTGTAGAAGAATTTTGTATTCTTGCCCCTCTCTCGTAGCCATCAGTTCTTAAAACTTTGCCTTATTAATAAGTTGTGATTCTCCATTGCATGTATATAGCTTACCAAAGCTTCTTTTTCTGCTTGCTCAGGCTTTCATTCTTTGGACTTAACTTTAGCTGCTTTTAAACTTGGTTAAGCTTGGTTAGAGCTTACTTCTTTAAAAGCTCAATATTTTTATATCTACTACTGGTATAGATTTTAAGTCCACCTTTTATGGCATTTAACTTTTGAGTTATTTGTATATTTCATAGCCCTTGAATTTGAAGCTAAGGCCTTTGGTCACTACTTCTTCAAAGTTTAAAGCATCAAGTAGGTAATTGTTAAACTTGAAGAGGGTGCTCCTTGTGGTTGATTTTTTATTATATTTCAACATCATTGAAGAATGATCAGAGATCTAAAGGGGTAACTGAAGTTAGTCCAGTTATTTAAAGAATTTTCAATATTGGTTCACCAATTTTATCTTATTTTTTCTAGGGAATTAGCTAACTCCTTGCTTGTTGCTCTATGTGTAAAAGTGCCTTATATATCTTAGATCTATTACCATAGTTAGGTTGAAGCATTTGTTAAGATCCCTATTGTAAGTATTCAATTTGGACTTTTTGCCATATTATTCTTGATCAAGCAAGCTGTAGTTGAAGTCTCCTATCATAATTAAGAGTGTTATGATAGTATTTAAAATAACATGTAGAACATTTCATAATCTTTTCCTTTAGAATTCCAAATTTCTAACATAAATAAGAATGATAATCATTCTTACCAAAGAAGCTATAATTGTCACACGAAAATGTATTAGTTAATATGTTTTACTTGTAGTAGTGAAATTTGACCAGGATCAAAAGATATGATTTTTCTTCCATTGTAGCTTAAGGGGTGATTATTAATTACACCAAAAATTTTGTTAAAAACCCATAGCCCCTCTCTTAATCTTGTTTCCTTTTCTTGGTCTCCAAATTACTAACAATTTTTTTTCTTTAAACTCAAATAGTTATGTAAAACTTGTTACTTTTTATAGTTATTCAAATTCCTGATATTCCAAATTGTTAAGTTCATTGTGAAGTGGAAGCATGACTATCCCTGGCTTCTTCATTAGAATTTCTCCTAGTGGCTCTTTTAATGATTAAGATATAACGAGATTTCCTTTTAATGAGTTTTGTTTGGGTTTTTGTGTAATCATCGTTCCCAATTTGTTTTCAAAATTATTTGGCTCAAGATCTGCTATCTTATTTAGGACTTCCTGAACTGCAATTTATTTTTAATGGTCCATCTCTTATTTCCTTCATATTGGCCATTTGAGAGCTTTTTTTATGTGAGAGCTTATTAACTACATTTGTGTATCTACAAGGGGATCTTTTGTAGAGGTTGTTAAGGGATTGTTAGTTAGTGAATCATGTTTAAGGTTATATTAAGGATTCCTTCCATTCCTATTAACTCTTCAAATAAGTTTGAGTGAAATTTGTTGCTAGTATTTTTCCATTCCTTTTCGTACAATTGTTTATTAGGTTTCCAATGGTAGATAACTTAAATCTCACATTGTTGTAATTGTCCACCATCCTCAAGTTTTATTATTTTCAAGGTTTCTAGAAGCTTTCTATTTATATCAACCTCTATATATATCCTAGCAAAGCCAATTTGATTTAAGGTTTGTTGTATGTCCCTCCAAATAGAGGGGTTTGCCTAAAGAACTTGGTAGGTAACTTAGCCTCTATATGGAATAATATCAAGGGCTAAGTTGGCTAAGGTAGTGATAAGATTACATACTTTTGAGTCTCTTCAAATCTCACATATTAGTGAAACTTTTACTGAAATATTGTTGTTATATTAAAAAAAATCTTTCTACACATTTTTTAAAGTAAATATCTCTTAATCGATTAAAGAAAACTAGATACTTGTAGAACTTAAACATGTACAGAAGACCTAATAGTTATTTATAGTGAACTTGTTAGTCCTTCACATCTAAGGTTCAATAAGTGCTCGGACCACACTGTTAAGATGTCGTTTTCTTTATTTTCTTATTTTCAAGAAAAAAAAGATGTCATTTTCTTCAATAAACCTTAATTCACTAAATTAAATTATTTATTTTGTCAATTTATTATCGGAGCATAATTTAATTTTTTAATCATAAATTTTAAAAGAAGATAATTAATAAATGTCCAATGCAATAAAAATTCCCAACACCCCTTTCCTTCCAGGCACTGTAGAGTGTAAGATCGGAACTCCAAAGTTGCAGCCAAGGTCTTTGGTAGTAGTTATATTTAGTTTGCTTGCTACGATTGAGAACCAGATTTTGGATTTCCGGAAATTTACCTGAAGGCCTGAATAGTTGCAGAAGTTGTTATTAGAGGATGTTATCAGCTTGAGACGAAGTGGCTTGCCCAAGTAAAATTAAATGATCAGCGAAAAATAAATGAGAAATCATCACACCTTCTCTAGAAATTATGTAAGGCTTCCACTTCTTACAAGACTACTTCCCTAGAGATCAAATAGCCAAGCTTTTTCATGCAAAGCATGAATGGAAGCTTTTTCTCCCACTCTTCTAATATTCCCATTCCTATCGTTTTATTTCGATTCCTCCACGACTGGATATTAAACGAGGCGTTAACGTTTTTAATGACATGGCCGCAGTTCAAAGTGTTGTCGCACATGTCCAAAAGGAATATGGCAATGGTCTGAATGGCTTTGGGAAACAGAAGATGCCAATCGGGACTGCAAAAAGCTATACCTAGACGCTCGAATATTCTCAAGGACCCATCCCTTCCGTCGGATCAAGTAGAAGGGCTGCAATTTATAAGGGCCTCAAACTTCCTCTCATCTTCTTATGCGGGTGGATGGATAGAGAATCTAGTTGAAATCTAATCCTTTCACATAATCCAAAACCCTTCAGAAAATTCAATCGTATAGACAAGTTGAACCCATCTCTTTTGATGACCTTCACGACTTTTGAAACCTCATCTTCCTGATAGTTTACCAGAAACTAGACATGGT
>JANSVA010000007.1:3846823-3874807 GCA_025504915.1 Erythroxylum reticulatum
GAACCCATCTCTTTTGATGACCTTCACGACTTTTGAAACCTCATCTTCCTGATAGTTTACCAGAAACTAGACATGGTTTTTGGTGATTAACATCCTTAGTCTCACAATGAAGTGCTTGCAGCAACGTGCGTCCAAGTTTCTGAATGTTGTGCAATACCATCTAGGTCCATTACTTGATCGCTACAAAGGATCCGAGTCAGGACACCCACTCTCTCCGTGGTTTTCTTTAGCTTCACTCAAGTTGGAGTTTCCTTCTAGCAGCCCCACCCCTTGTTTGATTTGAGTTGTCAAACAATACCATTCGCTTCCCAAGTCTCCTTTCTTTAATTCCACGTAAACCCGTGTACAGCTAATTTTATAACCTTTCGCAGATCATTCAAATCGTGGGCCTCGGGTACTTCAGTTTTTGCCATTTTCAGCGGCCGGATTTTGTCAACGAGGAGGTACGTTAGACCATAACATACATAGAGAACCAAAGATCGTTTTTGCCACATTACCCGACAATAGAAGCCTATTAGGGAGTTTGAAATGATTCCATCAATACTAAGTTTGCTAAAACAGTCAAATCTATCAGAACAAAATAGTTGATCCAGGCAAAAGACAGGTTCATTAAAGAGAAATGCTCAGGAAACCACGGGCCCCGCTCTCTTTTCTCAAGTCTAATAAAATGTTTGCAGTCCGTGAAATAAATGAAAGGATGTCATACAGCTTTCAGTTGTGAGGGCCAGCCCTGCGCAACAACTTTTCATACTTTCCCCTGCATACCAGCTAGGAACTCCACTCCCTGTTCCCCCATTTTCTGCACATCTTCTGGGGATAATATCTTGATACACCAAACATTATTGACAAATGACCTGCAAACAATATACAAGAACAGATAATATCAATGAGAGACATGCTAAAAGTAAAATTTGAATGCTTTATGTTTGCGTTACTTACTCCCATGGGTCATCACCGAGGAGAAGTATATCATTCTCCCTGTCAACGAATACAAGCTGCCAGCCTGATCTATGAGGGTTTTCCAATCTGCCCTCAATTCCAAACATCTGAACCAGTTCCTCTCGCAGTTCATGATAGCTGCTGAAGCGGGAGATGTCTAATGAGCGCCCAATCGTCGAACCCGATTTGTAAACCTGCAAAAAGAATTATGTAGCAATACTGAGCCGAGACCCATTGTAAAAGGAACACTTACAACTTCTTGTGGCTTGTACCTTGATGAAGGTTTGACTGCGAGTTGGTGAGCCCTGTTGCCCTGTGCTAGGTAAGAGCTCAGAAGAGTCTTGGACACAATCATACATAGAACTCTGAAGCCTGGAATTTTCCACTGCCATAGAAGGCGTATCAGCTTTAATTGAAGAAGAGCCACATCTAGGCATTGTGACAGGTAGTAGAAGTCCAGCTGAATCAATATTCATCCCAAAAATTGTATGATTCTGAACATCAGACTCACAGTTTTCATGTTCCACTACAGCATCTTTCTCATTGAATAATCTAGGGAATGACACTGTATCGGCAAGTGCATTAACTTGTGTATTTGTATGCTTGGGAGCCCATGACTGTTGAGATAACCGCTCACTTACCATGAACTGACCTCCGTTTGAATAATCCAGAGGATTTTCACTAGCTCCAGGACACAGAGAACTAGGCATCTTCTGTATTGCACTGGATAGAGAGATATCTGCATTTGAGTTTGTATACTCGATTTTTGAGTAAGATGGAGAAGGAACATTTGATTGCTGTCTTTGGAGCTGCTCAGTCTGAAATAGAAGGGAATCATGGTAATTTCGTTGCCTTTGTTGTCCTTGATTGTCCAGCAGAGTGTTAAACTGTTGCTGCGAGAGATGCTGGGGCAAGCTTTCAATTGAAATGTGGCCCTGTGCCTGCAACATGTTATGGTGCATATTTCGTTGTATTGCTTGCTGTTGATACTGAAGATGCATCGGTGGACTATGGCTGCTTGACTGCTCATGAGACACAAAGGGCTGCTGATACTGCACATGCTGCTGTCTCTGAAGATCACCATTTCCCAGGTTCTGCAAACTGGCTACCAGCATAGCCTGGTATTGCTGATTATGGTTATTACCCAAAATTGCTGGATCCAGCTTCTGTTGCATCCACGAAAATGTGTTTGCAGCTTGAAAATTCAGACTCTGTAGACCCTGTTCTCCACTTCCACCACTTAGCCAAATCAAGCCATTAGCTGCACCACCTGTGTTATCTGCAAAAGGACAATAAGTTGAGGGGATAACAAACTGGAATACTAGAAATAGAACTGGTAAACCTTGTGCTGGCAATAATTCCAAGTTTTAATTGTTTTATTGGGACATATAGGGTTATGAATTTTCAGAAAGTTTTAATCTATTACAATTTGATATGTAGTTTTCTTAGGATATAGCCCTGAAGTACCACAAAGATGTCGCTAACTACATTGTTGTAACATAGTTATTGATTGATTTTGGCTATTACCATGGACTTCAATTCCTTACCTCCTAGTATCATTCTCCAAAGCTTCTAAATCTTTTCTTCTTTCTTTCCCCTTACCCTAAATTCTTGTTGTTTCAGACTATCCTACATCTGGAAGGTAGTGAATGAATTGACAAAGTCAAAATGATGGTTGACTGTAGCCGTATCAAGGGCCAAGACGTCATAGAAGAATCAAGATACAGGAAAAGGAAAGAAATGTTAATAGATGCTTCATTATGCCTTGATTTTTCTTTCCCAAAGAAAGCTACTAATTGCACCATCAAAGGAAATTTTGTGATATCCAACAGCAAATGAATTGGTATTGGTACAAGACAGGACTTTTGAGTAAGAAGAGGAAAGGAAACATGCAATTGACAAAACTATTTCGAACTATATTTCAAAATTAAAATTATTTTCACTCCAAATTATATAATTAGTTGGAAAGAATGTTAAAAATGAAAAAGTTAAACAAAAAGATTCATTTAATTAGATACAATATCATTCTATGGCAAAGTTTTGAGGAGTAGAATCAAACAATACAGTTGATAAACCTACTCACATAAAGCTACAAAAACGAGAACATGAAGTTTCTTCAAAAATCCTTCTTGTTTAGTTGAAGCTATCAAAATTCAATTCCTTAAAATACGCAGTCTTTACATCTATTAATATTTATCACACATCACATTGTAAGACAGGTTCGAAAGATTGATAACTAGATCTTGCATAAATTCATGCAAAAGAATTCTTTCTAAGTGTGCCATCAAAATATAATATAGCATGGGAAACAGAGTAATTTCTCTCTGAATAAAAACACTTGATATCCATCTACTTTTAGTGTTTTATAGTTTTCATCCCTCGCTTATTATAAGCTACTTCTAAACGAGTTTATTCTAATTGTGTAGTTCAAATCAAGGAAGAAAGTATCCAAGCAACTTATTATTTGGAGATCTCAAGTTTGATTCATACTCCCCTCTTGTTTATAATTAAATAATGTACTAAATTTAAATTTTTTTTTACAGAATTTAAACAAAAATGTAGGTTCACTCAGTCAGCCAGCTAATGTCATTTGTACTTCTAGGATTGAAGTCTGAACCCCACCTATAGCAATCTCTTTTGTATGCAAGAAAATTCGCTAAACTGAACCTAGTCCTTCCCTGCTATGATTGAACCATCATGCTCAACAAGGCATGTATGGCCAGTTTCTTGATGTATCACAAAATGTTGACCTAGAAGGACTTCTATCAACATGGAAAATGTTATGTACATCCTTAGATCTGCATCCCCATTATAATATCACGTGTGTTCTATTTTCTTCCAAGTTATAACATCCTTAAACCTTTGTATAACTGGTTGAACATCAGTTTTAGGCAAGATAATGTATCCAACCAGTTAGCCTGAGGGAAAGACATGAAACAGATTTATGAAAGATCAAGGCATAAATACCAAGTAAGGATGAAGATCCAGGATGCCAAGGTCGCTTCAATCTTAGAGGAAAAAGAGAGGGGTACATTGGAAAAGTTGTTAGTGGCTCGATTTCCCATAATGATACCCTTGGCTGCCTCTCGCCTGCAGTTGACTCATCCCAACCAACCTATAGAAGAAGATAAACCAAATATGTGCTAAAGGAAAATAATAAAGAATAAACATACAAGGCATACTCACGACTGGACTTGCAAGTTGTGAGCAGACACATTATACCACTGGCAACAGTGTTTAAGAACTACAGCCTCAATCTTCCTCATAGAAAGGTGAAATATAACAGTGACACAAAAAGACTCGTCATATGACATATATACACATAAGAGTGAGTTGGAGCACCAAAAAACTTCTGATTGCGATTTTATTGTTCTAGCACAGTATAGGAGAAAATTAACTTCATGCATGTAAAATTAATCTAGATTAGCATTTCCAACAGAATTACTGAACATTCAAACCATATTGGAAACCTTGAAGTTCAATCTAAAGTTATATCCATCAAACAGGCATGAAAGAAAATTATGAATAGGGAAGATCAACTACTTTCAAGCAGCTGCGGAAAGTTAGTATGGAATAAAGAACTATGTTGTAAGACAATAGATAAACAATTAATGAACATAACATCGCATACAGAAGATTATAAGCTGCACCTAAAAGAACAACCACATAACCTAATTCCAAGACTTCACAAAAAAGAATTCAATAAGATAAAAAAAAAAGTGTATACTAGATGGTTGATATACATTTCCCATGAAATCAATTGGCAAAAGAGTAAGTGAAAATGAATGAACAAGTTCAACTATAACCTTTCCTTCTTGAAAATCGAAATATTTGTACATATGCAGCACAAGGTATACACCTTGGAACACGTCAGAGGAATTTCTGGCTATTGGTAAAAATGGAGATAGTAATTGAGTATGCTAATGGTACGTGACAATCTGAAAGGTATGGATGCAGCCTGAAATGGGAATTCGGCCAACGCGCAGGATCCAAATCATTTATGCCAGTAATTGTACCCATATGAGCTTGTTCATTCATTTTCTCCTACTCTTTGCCAATTAATTTCATAGGAAATGTATATCAACCATCTAGTATAACATTGTACAAATGCAGCAAAAGGTATACAGCTTGGAACACATCAGAGGAATTTCTGGCTATTGGTAAAAATGGAGATAATAATTCAGTATGCTAATGGTACATGAAAATCTAAAAGGTATGGATGCAGCCTAATCACCTTGACAGATCTCCAATGGGAATTTGGCCAACGCTCAAGATCCAAATCATTTATGCCAGTTATTGTACCCATATACCTGTTGAATACATGCTCATCAAACTGCAGATGTTCATATGACATAAAGACTCAACAATATAAACAGTAGCATTTGTCAACAAAATGGTCAAGGATGCCTGAGCATTTAAGGCGCCATTTGTGTGATGCTATTGTAATCAATACAAATTTACCACCCAAACAACAAACAATACAATGTAAAATTAACCAGAATGTATACAGCTGAGAATATACATAGATAGAAGCTATGTTACCTATGAATTAACCTGCACTGAAAAATTATGAACCTCGTGTAAATTTCATTTAACTGTCCATGAAAAGAAAATGGTTTCTGCGTATTATACATTCAGCTCCAAACATTTTACTTTAACCATACAAAATCAGAATGAATTAAGACATCAGGGTCATATGTTAGATACATACACACACACACACACATATATATAATGGGCATACTGAAGAATTAGTCAAATGGTTTCCATAAATTAGATTCAAAGATATGGGAGATATTATCATCATTTTCTACTAGCAACAATTATAATACCTACGCACACTTGATTCTTCGGTCTCAAAAAGCATCCGGAAGCGCATCCCAATCGATACATGTGTATGAACTGCTTTAACATATTTTGAGAGTGGTATAACAAATTCCGATGGACTAGCCCTGACAACGGTACACATGTTAAATATGGAGAGTAGATCAATCAAACACAACAATAAAGAAACCTGCAAGCACCTTTTGCACCTTGGGTTATAAAAGACAGTGAAGCAGCTATTAGTTGCTGCAGCATGGGCTGCAGCAGCAAGCAATCCAATGTGCATGCTATCACTGGATAGCACAGATGATGGCATCACAGTTTGCGGTCGAATGGCTCGACGAATCCCTAGGAGGAGTTGATTTTTCTCATTCCTATTTTAAATATTAAAATGGTAAGTTGCATCAAGCCATACATTGAGTTAAATTACTAAGATGTTCATGTACCAGATAAAAAGGACAGAATCTCCAGCTACAAGCCTTTTGGCACTAACAAATACACTCCAACCTGTTGTGAGTAGATGGCGCTTAGGCTGGCCTGCAATTAAGGAGGGAATAGACATATCCCAATCTTGTGTCAAAAATCAGTTATCAGAATTTAGAAGGCCCATTCGGAAGTAATTATTACATAACCTCATTACCAGTGAGTAGAATGGGAATAAACAATTTCAGATTACTATCTGACATAACTTCCACTCTGCTACAGAAAATTATACAAAAGGATGCAGCAATTCTAAATTTACTATTGACGGGGACCGATGATCAACAGTCAAACACCGAAAACACATTCTGATATCTGAACTTCTCAATTTATGAGTCATACATGAGGGAACATTAAAGCTAAATTCCCGCAAAATTCTATAAGCAATGTGGCCAAAATGGTTTTAACCTTAGACATTGAGCATCCAAAGTATGGATAAGACAGTCATAACTCTGAGTTCAACATAATCTTCAATGTTTTTACAACCTCCATCCCATCTTTTATGATTATCGAATAAAATAAAACCATTTTCGCACAGCAATAGGTGCCTTTAGGAAAAACCAAAATAATGATCAGATTGATCTTAAGTAAGAAATAGATCCTACAATCTGCACACTAAATATATGTACTGCTTGATGGTTCTCAACTTTGTTTTCTTTTGTAGAAATGATGTCCTAAGTAGGTCAGTATAGTGAGCAACCATTTTAACTAGCCAAACTCTCTCTTTTCCAACAGATAAAACAAAAATTTCAAGAAAGCTACTTAAACATACGTAAATTAAACTCTCTCATATGAATCCTTCCAACAGATAAAACAAAAATTTCAAAAAAGCTACTTAAACATTCATAAATTAAACTCTCTCATATGAATCCTTCTCCCTCTTCTCCTCTACATTCTCTCTGCTTAACTTCCTGAAACCCTCACAGGTAGTGTAGCAAAAGTTGGACCCACTACAATACATATAAGAAGACTGTAATGGATGCTACTTGAACATAAATTCATGATTGTCTTTGTTTCATTTCAATGATCATTTTATCTTTCTCTCTTCCAAGATATTTTATATTCTCAGATATGAAACCTTCTCCCTCTTGTCAACTCTCTTCTTGCTGCCTATCTTCCTCAAAAACTCATAATTATGTAGCAAAACATTTGATCAATGACATTTCATCCTTAACACCTAAACAGTAAAGAAATAAGCACCATAAATATGGAAGTATCTTTTAGAAAGTAAAATTTCACAAGAACTGGAAAGTTACATATTAGGGAGATTAATAACATTAGCCAAACTTGCAGAAACTCAAAAACATGGGGATCTCTGTTGCAAGAGACCATAAAGGCAGCTCACAAAGTTCCAAACCAATTAAGTAGTGTACATCTAGCCCATGTTTAAAAAATTACACTAGGCACATTATTATTCTCTACCAGTGTTCTTCAGTTGAAATAAGAAAATCATGAACTGTTGATAAAGCACAAGTCTAGTCTCAGGAATGAAAGTCCTCTTAAATAAGACATTCAAGGGATGTAAATAATCATAACCTGTAATATGCACACAGGTGCAAGCTGCAGAAACAAGTACTAACAACCATATAAAACCAATGCATGGACCAACATAAAGCTTACTTGTATATGACTAGCACATTGATTGGACATAATAATGCCTACTCATAAATTGTATGACTAGCACATTGATTGGACATAATAATGCCTACTCATAAATTGTTTTTGTTTACTCGGACACTCGGTGTAAAGAAACAAACCAAATGTAGTTAAATGCAAGTTACCAGCAAAATTGCATTACCAATCACCATACCATGAAAACAGATAGACCAACTACTCTACAACACATCATGGGAGATGGCTTTGCAATCTTTATCTGACTAAAAATACAATAGATTTAGAGGTAGGTTTTTTCTTCACCTATGGATGTTGCTGGCAGGAAGAATTAATCAATGATAATCAAGTTCTTGTCCAGACCACATAAGAGTTCTTAGACCCAGTTTATCAGAAGGTTCAGTTAAGAAACACATATGATCCAAACAAATGACCAAAAGAGCCACTTCAAATTGGGAGTTGAGATGAAAGAATTATGTGCTATCAAAATACTTGATACATATAAACAAAAATAATTGGCCAACTGCCATATTCACAGGGATAGAGGAGAAAAATGATAAGATTGCAGATGGACGCATAAAATAAGGTTATTGACACTTGCAACTAACTATACAGCATTCCTACAGCATAAAAACTCAAATCTTAATGATCTTTTTCATAGAGTCAAGGAAAGTTATGGTGTATACCTCGAAAAATATGCCTAAACTTCCATTCAACATCGTGGAGATCCCTGGCAATAAGTTCCTGGGCTGGTGGTTGTAGTGTAAAATCCTGCCAAATGAAGAAATAGTAAGTGAAATGAAAATGATACTTACCAACATTATCAACTAAATATCTCAAGGAACAAATAGCCAAGAAAATGACTACCAGTGGGGGAAAGACTTTCTCAGCAGCCCGACGAGGGACAGAGAAGCCTCCATGAGTACTGGTATCACTAGCTGTCAGTGTCTTACAAAAGTAATTTGTAGGCTGCTTGCTTGGAATTCCCAGCTCCATGGGAATGATGGTATCTTTCTGCTCCTCCTGTAAGTGCAATAAACCAAATTAGAATAAGGTAAACACAAATCATAAACGTTATTAGATAATAACATTACACCACCGGTGTCAAAGGCTGTAAAGTCATTTGGGCATATACTTCATCTGTTTCAACATCTGCCTGAAACTCCAAATAGGGGTTAATATTACACGATCACAACCAATCTAATAGAAACAAGATATAAGTGCACGTAGTGTGGATTGTCAGACAACAAAAATTTATCCTGGAAGAACGAGATGTGACTTTTAACTTTAAAATAAACAAATAAAAGCAAACCCCACATGCATGGTGACATTATGGAGTTGGCATATCAACTGGGGAGGCAAGCTTGGGTAATTAGGTATGTGACCATCAACTTCTTTGTTAGTGGTAGCAGCAACCTATGCAGAAAAAAGGCCATTATTTCTTCAAATTCCGGAGAACATTTTCAGAAGTAACCATTGAGAAAAATTTGTGATCACGAAAAGAAAACCTGCTCACTGTGACCCTGTGGGAAGTAGACCACTGGGCTTCCAACAGTTGGTAGGGACACCAGTGGACCAGCGCAGGCATGCCACAGCTCTGAGTTCAAGCATTTGTTTTCTCCTACTCATAACAAAAGACAAGGAAAAGGAAACCAATAGGCTGAATTCCAAATTAAACATGCGAGGAATAAGCTTTAGATCACCAAAAATCAAATTAAAAGCGGAAACTGAGAAACAAAAGTAATTATAAAACATACCTTCAGGACCCTGCTGACCCATCCTTGGTGATGATGTTGAGTGCTTCATCTCCCACCTCGTTTTACTTGAATTCAACCTTTTAATATTATAGAAAACTTACATACAACTTCTACACTTACTCTCGGGAATATTAGATACCCCTAAATCAATATTCTTCCAAGTTTAGAAAACTACACAGATATTCTGCTACCAAAATCCTCCACTGCCAAACATATTACAGAAAAAAGAAAAAAAAAGAAACACAACTTCAAGTCACTAAATGCACATGTCTGCTTACGCTGAAGAAAAAAGCAAAGAAAAGCAAAACTCATACTAAACCCAAGTTCATAGACATGTTAGAAAGAAAAGCAAAAGAAAGAGAGTGAGAAATCGCCATGAAATACAGCTATTAAAATGTCTGAAGAGCAAAACAGTTGGAGATGAGAGATTTCTCTCACTAAACGAACTTTACTAGAGAGAGTTATAAGAAAAGCAGACCAAGCTGGACCTGGAAGCAGTGGCAGTAGTACCCACAAGCCAGTGAGAGTGTATGTGAGAGAGAGAGAGGGAGGAGTATGGCAAGAATTGAATCCCCACCGCAAACGGATCCGTACAGGATGATCTGGTCCGTTCATCTTTTGACTGATATGACAACAAGCATGTGCCACCATCCTTCACTTGTCCTTATCAGAGTACGGATTTCTCTTTTTATATTATTACGGTTAGAAGATACGTACATGATTTATTTAATTTTTAAAGATTTTTTTTAAATTAGAAAGGTTATAAATAAATAGAATTCATGTATATTTAGAGATTATTCAAGCTGCAATCTCTTATCCAAATCGAAAACCCGACCTAAATTTTAAAGAAGATTTTTTGTATTTTATTAAATTGATAAACATTTTAACCAAAACTCTCTAACTAATTCTAAATACTAATTAAACACACACTCTTTATGAATATGATCATTGCTAATTACTACTACAAATTTATTTATGCATAGTTAAGTTGTATTTTCTTGTTTGTTGCACATTAAAAGTTGTTTGATTACGGAATGTAAATTGCATAGCTCCAATATTACTTTCTAAGTTTTGAATAAGAATTCACATTTGAAGAAGATGTGCTGAGGTTTCTTGCTCTTTCTTATAAGGGTAGCACATTTGGTTAGTACTGAGGAAGTTTAGTGATAGGTGTGATTTATAACATGTTTATAGGTTGTAGAAAGTTTTTGTAGGTGTTTTATTTGGTGCTAAACATCTCATTAGGACTTAGATTATATCATTGTTAGTGTTTTTTTGTATGTTTTGTTTGATCAGGGCAAGAATTTGGATTTAATGTATGTTTTAAGGGATATTTAATGTGTTTTAATGATGAGTGAAGGAAAGAAAATTGAAGGAAAATATAAGAAAAAGCTAGAGAAGGAGATGGTTCACAATTGTGCAGGATCAATGTTGAAGCAATTGGCACGATCACGACAGAAAATGCATTTAGATGATTGCACGATTGTGCAAGAGAGTTTGTTTAGGTCGTGAGATTTTTATATTTTGAATTATTCATGGCTATTTTTGGAACAAAAATAAGTATGAAAACCCTTAAAATAGCCTTAGGAGGATTAAGAAGTAAAAAAGGCAACGAAAAACACAACAAGAGATGATTGGAACATCTAAAGAAGAGATTGAGGGAGGCAAAATTCCAAAAGAACAAAGTTGTAAAATGTCCAGTTCAAAGACAAGAACAAGAGAAATCCAAGATTCAAACTTCTATTTTTCTCTTTTATTTCCTTGTTATTGAATGTTGGTTATGATTAATTTTGGATATATTTTGGTTCTGGATTGCTAAATTTATTTTAGGTATTACTTTTGAATTGTTTCATTTAGCTTTTACCATATTGATTTAATAGAAATATACTATATGGTGTTTATTGTTTTAATCTTCAATTTGAATCAAGAGATTAGGTTGAAAATTTTATGTTGTGTTGTGCAACAAGATTTGGTATTATAATAGCCTATAAATATCAGATTAATAGAAAATTGATGAGAAATCTTAGTTATTTATTAGTTAGCTACAGGACTGCTTCAAATCTAATTGGATAATTAGGAAAAGTTTTGATAGATAAAGAGGTCGTAATTTATTTCTTATCTATTTAAAATGAGATTACTTGGTTAGATCTTAAGAGAGGCTAATCGTAGCTATTGGATATCTGGGGTCGAGTATTATTAAATCAAGAAGGTAAGGTGAAACAAAATAAGGATAAAAGTAATTCATAAGTTGTTATCCTTGATTTTCACAATTATATTGTTTTTTATTTGTTTAATTACAAATTTTCTTTACTTTGTTTTATACCCATGTTTATTCTGTTGCTTACCTTGAACAAAGTATACAAAAATTGTTAGGTGAATAATTCAATCCTTATGGGAAAGATATTATTTATACTATAAAGATACGACCAAATTTGTAACACTCCCACTACTATAAAGTACGAACTGAAACATCCTGAGGACATTCTAGTACATAACCTATGATAATGGTGTGCTACGTTCAATCATAACATTCACTTAACATGGCATTATCATTCGTTATTTTCTTATAAGACATCATAATAAAAAACACTATATTTTAAAACCCAAAATTTTCCTTTCATTTCATAAAACCAAATATTTACATTGATAGTTTTCAATATTGTCCAAATATGAACCTTATCATATCCTAATACAAAATATACTATATGAAAGAGCAAATACGCAAAATCTATCTAATCTTCCAATCTCAGTTGACTGAACTTTGAGCCATTTCTTCTTTTGTCCCAAAAGTACAAGACTATACTTCTTATAGCGTGTCTTAGTAGCTAAAGTCGTTTATCGGTCCTAAAAAATCAACGTTGCAATTTTGGTGAGTTTTGCGAACTCAATAAAGTAACCATCATCGATGGTTCACTCAATTCATGCAACACATCACACATATAACATATACTTCACATATTTGCATTTTGCATAAATTATCACAAATCACATTCTCACTTAAGGGTAAGACAATTTTGCATTTCAAACAATAAAACATACTTATTAAAATGTATATGAAATGCTCATGTAACTTTTTTTCAATTACTACGTTGTTGTAACTGAGTGCCTAAATTGTCTTGTATCTATTGTAGATACCTGACTCATTTATACTATCCCTTATCTATTGGGGATCTAGGGCTCATTTTATATAGTGAGCCTTTGGCTCTTAATCACATTTGGAGCTTTAAGCTCATTTTTTGTGGCTACTTAGGTCACAACTCTCATTATCTGATCGTGCATTCATATATGGAATGTATCTCTCATAATCAATCAATCATGTCAAGAAGCATTTAGTTCATCACATTCACATACAAGTAGCACTTCAATATCACATTCATGCATCAAGTCTCGGACCTTTATTGTTCGGCATCAACATAATCAAATCACATTCATATCATCATTCAAAACATATTCTAAAGTAGACAATTAATTGCGTGAAACCATCTAGGTTACTCAGATTGCTTCCGAAGCTATTGCCTCAAAGTTCCGGCAACATCTAGATGTTGACGTTCCAATTGCTCCTCTATATCAAGCAATATACACATATCACACTTTTGCACAATTATAAGTGTTTGTTAATGCACATTTATGTATATGAAATATGCATAATGCATGTTCATGACAATCCTAGGTATCACTCTATTATTCTCATTATATAAACATTTATATTTCCAAACTCACGTAAGTATCATTTATACTTATGGTTTATACCTCAATAAAACCAAAAAAATCGAAATTCATAACTCATTTCATCAATTCGGATTTTTCCTCAAACATACTTTCAAGTCTACTGTACATGATCAATCTGCCAATGAAAATGAACTAATTTGGGAATACTTTCTTCTAGAAAAATGTTCCCCATTGTCTTAAGTTTCTAATGACACTAAGATCATTCAATTTGGTTTAGTACTCCAAAAGTTATACTCCAAACAATTCGGATTGTTCTTAAACTAAAACAGTATTATATGCTCATCTTCAAGTCAGATTCTAGAATTCTAAAGACATAATTAAAATTCGATTTCTTTAGAAAAATTGTAGCCCTATGTCTCAAGTTAATCTAAATTAAGAATTATTCCATTTGGATAACTACATATCAATATATTGCTAAAATGTCGAAGCATGTTTAATGAAAATACTCCATTCATCAATTATCCAGAATTGTTCATCATTTTCGTCTCAAATTTATCACTCAATCTCTCCCAAATGATTTTAGAAGATCATAATTTTTTGTACATTCCCCATTTTCATTTCACCATTGCAACTCCCATTCAGCTCAACACATTCTTAAACAAATTAAAATCCATAATTAACACAAAATATCAAAAACTAGAAATTTCTCCATGTATGTTCTTTATTTCCTGCACTTTCCTTCATTTTTCTGCATTTTGTTCATTTTCTTCTTTTCTTTTTCTCAATCTAACATTTCTAATTTATATCTACCCCATTTTGGACTTCTATTTAACTCAAATCATCCACAAACAAAGCCAAAATCCTAAATTAAAACTCAAACATTAAAACAGAAAAATTCAAAAGAGAATAAAAGTAAACAAAATTGACTTGCAAGCTCACAAAGTCAAAGTAAAAAGATGAGATGTGATGGATGCAAGTGTATAGGTGCGTGAAAGTATGTATGCACAAGTAAAGAAATTTTCAAAGCTGTGTAGGAAAGTTGGCCGCGATGAAGCCAAGAGTTGGCCGCGGTGAAAGTGTCCCGAGGGGAATCCTTGTAAAATCCTGCAAGTTGGCCACAGCGAAACAAGGAGTTGGCTGCGACGAGCTTTCACAGAAAACAACAAACAGGACTCTGAACTATACAGATGTAAAATACTAAGTATGAAAAATGAAGAAAATCAGTATCTTTGTTTGTATTTACAAAAATTTTGATGTTATGCCAAATCAAAAATCATCTTATTCGGATAACTATAGAACAAGTTATGGCAAAAATACAGAAGCATAATCAGTGAACATGTTACTGCTACATTTTTTAGCTCTCATCTTCCAATTTTAGATTTTACACCTAACCAACTTGTCTAAAGATCACTTTTTCTATTTCATTTACTCTTCATTCTCAACTCCATTTCAACTCAATATCATTCATAAATAAATCATGATCTATATTTGATCATTAACTCAAAAACAGAACATATGCATATACCATTCATCAACAATTTTCTGCACTCATCCTAACACCATTATGATGATCATTCTACTTCAAAAACATATCTATAACAATATATGAATTATTACTCATCATAAATATCCAAAAACAAAACATTTACTTAAACATTTCATCACTCACGTTCATCATACACAAAACACCATTTTATGTCATTTAACCCTCTAACTATCATCATAAATGCTTCATTTAACATTACCTAAGAAGATTAACAAGCTACTTACTTGATTTAGCTCCAGATCTTAAAAAATAACACTTAGCCCTAGCTCCCAAGCATCACACGATCTTCATCTTCTAAAGGTGGTAAAGATAGGTTTTTAGTGACAAATGGAAGAGACTCCAAGATAGAAGTAGAAATTGATAGATGAGAGGTTCAACGTTGGTGGAGGTTTGAAGAATTAAAATCAAGAAGAAGAAGAGAAGCCACGGAGGAGAAGAAGAAAACAAGAACAAAACACCTAATGGTCTTTTAAATTAAAAGCATCATGAGAGACAAAATGAGGAGGGTCTTTAAAATTAAAAGAATAGTGATCTTAAGACATGGCTTGGCAAGTGACACTTGTCACTTGCCACATGTCCAATTCTTATAACTTTAAACTAGGTTCTTTCATTTAACCAATCCAATCAAATCCAATTTCTACTCAAATTGGCTCCCAATTTTAATTGACACTTGTCAATAAATCCCAAAGTCATTTATCAAAATTTTCATTTCCATTTGATAGTTAATTCTACTACCATTTATCATTTGTCTTGCCATTTGACATTTTTCCTAGTCCAAAAATAATGCAAATTTTCAGAAATTTTCTTAAAATTCACCAAAAATTCTAAATCAGTAAATACACTTTCCAAATCAATTTCCAACATATAAAAACTACAATTCTCAATATAATCACAGTTATAAACAATTATACCCAGAATATGTCAATGAATGCATGTACCATTATTTTAATGTGCATAAGTTCAATATTCACGTATATGTGCATATCATATAATACATGAGCACAAAATGCATTTTCTAATCTCTTAATAATCTCTCATATATATAATGTTCTAGCCTCAATGGGTAATGTGATGTTACAAATATACATGTGGTATAGATAGATTTAAGAATCATAATAACAAGTTTCTGGCGTTGCTGCTGGGAATTATTTAATTTAGCATCTAGTGTAGTTTGAGTTACTTTGATTTAAGGATTTTAACACTTTTCTTGTGTTATTGTAGGTGCATGAACACAAGAACCACAAGGAGTTCTAGTTAACTCTTAGATACACAACTTTCTGACATCACCAAACAAGAGACATAAATTTGAAAAGCAAGATGCCAAGAAGCTATAGAAAGACCGATGTTAGAAGAAGGGAACCAAAGAGGTCAGCAAAAAACCCTCTTAGACTTGATGATGCCGGGATTCAATGCTATTCAACAAGGGATCACAAAACCACCAGTGTAGACAAATAGTTTTGAGATTAAACTAGCTTTATTAAACACGTTACAAACTAGTGTCTGGTTTTATTGATTTCTAGATAAGGATCTCTAATGCTCATTTGGTCAATTTCTTAGAGATATGTGACACATTTAGATATAATGGGTTGTTAAAGGATGCAGCCAAGATGAGGCTATTCCTATTCACACTTAAAGATCAAACTAAGGCATGGTTGAATTCTCTTAGCCTAGAAAATGGGGATATGGGAGTAGTTGATACAAGCATTTTTAGCTAAGTACTTTTCCTTAATGAAGACTACAAGGATGATAAAGGAAATAACAAAATTTTAGCAAATTGAAGGGGAATCATTATATGTAGCATAGGAAAGATTTAAGGAGTTGCAAAGGAGCTTAACACATTATAACTTACCCAAAGAGTTCATCTTGCAAACTTTTTATAATAGAGTCAATCCACCCACAAGATGTACCATTGATGTAGCAATTGGCGGTTCATTAATGAGGAAGACAATAGATGTTGCATATGATTTGTTGGATGAGATGGAAAACAATAATTGTTTATAAACGTTGGAGAGAAGTAAATAGCAACCAACCTTCTAAGATAAAAAAGAGTGCTTACTATTGATTTAGTGCCAACATTATTGGCTAAAGTAGTAAACTTGATGAATAAAATAAATAGCCTACGAGCACTTCTTCTAGCCCACTAAAAGTAATACAACATGGATCAGAATTTTGTAGTTAAAAAGGCTATATTACAACTAATTGCTTCACAGTGGACAATGATAATATGAAGCGGCTAAACTTTATGGGAGCAAAATTAGGTCAAGGTGGTAATAACCCTTACTCAAATACTTATAATCTTGGGTGGAAAAACAACCTAAATTTCTCTTAGTCAGGTAATCAAATGAGAGCATAAGGCATACTAAGATTTTAGCAAGCAGGTTAGGTTTATTGGAATCAAATATGAATAAGCTAATAAATGTGTTAAATTCCAAGTTCACAATCCAAGATGAGAGCTAGAAGAGGATGAAAGCTAAGTTTGACCAAATTGTAGAATATCATGCGTCTTCTATCCATAATTTGAAGGTCCAAGTAGGGTAGCTCACAAATGCATTATTTACACAAAGTTTGGGGAGTCTCACAAGAAATAAAGAGTCTAATCTAAGGGAGCAATTATAAAGACATCACACTTAGAAGTAGGAAATAGCTAGAAGAATAAACCAAAAAAAAAAAAGATTGAATGCCACTATAAAGGAAGCCAAGAGAAAGAGGACAAAAAGGAAGATACGAAGGAGGAAGCACCATATTCCCCGCCCCCTCCCCCTCCATATGTTCCTCAAATCCCATTCCCACAAAGGCTGAAGAAGAATTAAATGGATGCGTAATTTGTAAAGTTTTTAGAGAAGTTGAAGAAATTGCTATTTAACTTATCCTTTGTGGAAGCTTTGGTGAACATGCCCAAATACATAAAGTTTCTTAGAGATATCCTATTAAACGAGAGAACTTGGGAGGATAATCAAATAGTTTCCTTACCAATAAGTTGCAGCTTCATAATTACTAACCATATGCACTCAAAATTGAAAGATTCAAGGAGTTTTACTATATCCTATGTGGTTTATAATTTAGAATTTTCTAAGTGCTTATATGACTTAGGCACAGATATTAATCTTATGAATTTATTTATTTTCAAGAAATTAGGCTAGGAGATGTGAAGTCAATAGAACCCATTTAGGTGGTTGATCAATTAGTAGAGAAAACATTTGGCATGATGGATGACGTGTTATTCAAAGTAGACAAATTTATTATTGTTGTAAATTTCATAGTGTTAGACTTTGAAGAGGATTGAAACCATCCACTAATTCTTAGTAGACCATTCAAAAATACAAAAAGAGCATTATTGGATATACATGAAGGGAAATTGATTCTTTAGATTAGTGATGAATAGATTAAGTTTAACATGACTAAAGTATTCGTAAATCCAAAGGAGGGCAATTATTGCAAAATAATTCATATAGTAGATGAGTTTGTAAAAGAGTAAAAGGAGAACCACAAAGAAAATGTTAATGTTGAGTATATGGAAGATAATGAAGAGTTAGAGAAGAGGGAGGAGTTGCGTAAAAAATCAAAGTAGGAAATCTTAGTGAGGACAAAAGCATCCATACCACCTTCTATTGAGAAACCACCTACTCTAGAGTTTAAACCCTTACCCATACACCTTAGATATACCTATCTAGATGAGAGTCATACTTTACCTATAATAATTTTAAAAAGCTAGATGGGAAACAAGCAAAGAGACTGTTAGACATAATTGAAAGAGGATGAGAGCCATAGGATGGCAAATTTCAGACACAAGAGATATAAGTCCTAATATGGTGATAAGTAGGATCAACCTTTATGAAGGTTATAAGGCTATGAAGTAGAGACAAAGAAGGCTAAACCCTCATATGAAACAAGTGGTCAAGAAGGAAGTAATAATGCTCTTAGATGCAAATATTATTTACCCTATTTTGGATAGTTAACGAGTTTGTCCAAAACAATATGTGCGGAAAAAAGAGGGATGATAGTGATGGAAAGTGAAAAAGGTGAGTTAATCACTCAAAGAGTTACAGGTTGAAAACTATGCACTTATTATAGGAAGCAAAACATAGGAACTAAGAAGGATCACTTTCTTATATCGTTCATAGATTAAATGATTGAGTGAGTGTCCGGATACGCATTTTATTGTTTTCTTGATGGATATTTATGATATAACTAGATTTTTTATCTATTGGAAAGACTATAAGAAGACAACTTTCACATGTTCATATGGGACATTTGCTTATAGATAGATGTTATTTAAGCTTTGCATTGCACTAGCAACTTTTCAACGTCCATGCTGTCAATATTTATGGATATGAGTGAGGACATTATGGAAATTTTTATGGATGATTTATTGGTCTTCTAATCTAAGTACCCATAAAAGTTTAGGTCATAATCATAACATCAAGAACTAAAGGAAAAACAAAAAATTAAAAGAGTCATGATGAAATCCCTTTTGATGTTCATAAAATCCACTTTAGGTTGATGAAAATACATCCCAAATATGTTTTTTTTCTTGCTCTTAATTCTCTCTATTGTTCTAGGCCATCAATTTGTGTTTTTCGGAGCCTCTTACAAAATCCTTTTTACTTCCCTTATTTTTCTCTTTGTTTTATCCACTTATAACTCAAATTTAAGGCTTCTAGAGTGGAAACTGTTACTCACACAACCACGTGCATGACAGTTTCCCTTAAGTTTGCTTTAATATTTGAAAATTGCAAAGAAACACGGTCCTAAAGAGTTACATAGTAGCCACACAACCATGTAGGTTACATAGGCACTAATACAACCATGAAGGTTTATATGAGCAACCACCAAAATATCTTCAATTCTTTTATTTTCTACCCCAATTTTGGCCTAATTATTCACCTTTTTATTTGAGAAGGTTAATAAGACCTAAAAACATAATGAAAACAAAATAAGTACTATAAGCAATAAGAAACTCTCAAATAAAAAAACAAAATGCAATAAATATTGGATTAGAAACATATTCTATTTAGAATTTATCATATATCAACAAATTTTAATTCAATATCCCTATTTGTATATAATCTCTAAGTTTAGTTCCATATTATGGTGTTTAATTTCTCATTCGTAGTGCAAATCCAAACATTTATCACTAAGGATTTATACTCAGATTGACTTATAACTGTAAGATGTAGCATATTTCTAAATCAATTACTAATAATTATCTCTTATTGAACATTTGTATGATAAGAACAGAATGAAGATTCCTCTTGAATTTTCAATTCATTCGAAGCATCTCATCCTTCTTAGCATCCTCACTTGGTTCAATACTTAGCTCTTTTGAAGAGCCTTTGCTCATTTTTTTTTCTCTTTAAAGGCTAAATTTAACATTCTACATAAATATTTTAAAGAAATTCTTAGACACAAGAAGGCTAAATTCATCAAGATAGAAAAAGCACAAGCTTTTTAAAAATAATACTACAATCTCTAGTAGATACATTTACTCTTTTAAAACCCTACAATAAGCCAATCAATGGTTTTTAGGTAATATTAGCTCCTTGATTGTTAGGATTTTCTTCTTTTTAACCCACACTTTCAAAGGTTTACTTGCCATCCTTTGTTTAATAAATAAAACCTATTAACACATCTGTACTCCCTAAAAAATGACATACAATGTTATATGAGTGATGGTGATGCATAAATGTATACTTGGCATTCTATATGTGCATAAACAATGAGGAATCTTCATTTAGAAATTATAGGTGTTGAATTTTTTTACTAAGGTTGTACCTACTTTGAATGAAGGCTTAGTGTATGCTTCTTTGGATGTGAGTGAACTTACATGTTATCATAAAATTTAAGCCTATTCTTTCCTTGAGAAACTCTGTACTTAGATTGTCAGCCATATATGAAAGCATGATTTTTGTTTTTAGAATTATTCCTAGTGAATGTGGCATGTGTATGTATATGCTTTGATGTGGATGCTCCATACTTATTTGTCACATTAGGCAATGGTCCTTCACTATACAGATATTTTCCCTTTACAAAGATTTGGCTTCACTTCTATGTTTATATCATATTCCATGCCTATCATTGCAATTCTTTTGAGCTCTTAGCCTGTTTCTCTAATTTTTCAGTCCCTTTAGTGAACTTGAATAATGAATCCTTAAGAACATTGATATCCTTTCTCAATATATCATTTTTTTTCTTTAATGTGTCTAATGCATTATTGTCATCTATGATCACATTTTTAATGCTTTAGCCCTTTACAATTCACTTTTGATCTTTTTATTTTTTATTAATGCATGCATATAATTATTTTTGAACTTCTTTGAGTTTAGAAGACAATTTCTTCCTTTTCTTACTCATGATTTCTAAACTTGAATAGTTCATCATATGTTAAATCACTATGGTTATCAAACAAATTGGAGATAGATGTTACCTCGTCATCATTCATTGTGGTAAAGAATTTATGAGCTGTCTCTCCTTTCGATTGTTCATTTTTAGATTCACTTATATCATCCCAAGTTGAGGCTTTACACTTTCTTCTTGTATTTTTCCTTCTTATTTATTTCTTTCATCCTTTAAATCGTCTTTAAGTAGAGGAATTTATGAATTCATATGTATGAGTTTCTACATTCATGATTTATGTTTTAAATCATCTTTACCTTAAAGTCCTTTCTTTTATAGAATTTCTTCTTTAAGAATTTCTTTAATTTTTTAGTGATTAAGGTAATATATTCTTTATCGCTTTCACTAGTTGATGTCTCTTGTTCTTTGATCAATTCTTTTTTGAAGGCATTGAATACTAAATTCTTTTCGTTCAAGGATTCATTTCTTCTTGTGCTTCTTAGAGCTCCTTTTGATTATAAGAAGATATATAATAAGTTCCTCTAATGGTAGTTAATAGATGCATAATTAACCATATTTAAAACTCACATTTGATGTATTTTTACTTGATAGTTGATAATTTTATTGTATATTTAGTACTTAATTTGCTCCATGTGTGTTTATAGGTTATAATTGATTTCATGGACTAAAAAGAGAAGAGTTCATATGAGAATGTAGCGTGAAACAAAGTGTGAACCAAAGAAGGGATACATGACCATGCCTTAGCCCGTATACTTCTCTTAGGCTATATAGAATAAAAACATATGGGTATTTTAGGTTATAAATATCTGTGTATTAGACCGTGCATCCCTAAAAATTACTATAAAAAAAGTGTTTAGAGGCAAAATAGTAGAGGAGACATTACGAGGCAATTACCAAGACTGAGATCATTCAGAAGGGGCGATTGTGATTTAAAGAAATGGAAAATATAAAGAAATCATTGAAAGATCCATTAGAATATAAGATCAAACCTCTACCTTGGAAGAATATTTGGTAGAAGACACTCATAGAGATTTATAATTATGAATCCATTGTTTTCAATTCATTTTTCTTTCTGTTTATGTTTGATTTCTTGTTTTATCCTATGTAACTGTAAGATGAACCCTATTTTTATGCAATAAAATATTTTAATTCATTTATCCAATACAAATGTTTAGATTGATATATTGTGATTCAATTGCATGTTTATTATAGGTTCTAATAGATCTAGATTATTAGTGTATACTATGATTTTATAACATAGAGATTGCGAAATCCTATGTGTTAATAGATATATCATAATTAGAAGGAGTTGCTTGCAACCTTAGAGATAGCATGGCATAAATCCTCTAGATAAAGGTCAAACCTAATGGAGGAATTCACAAATCAGTAAAGCAATTCTATAAAATTTAACCTGAACATCCTTAGGATTAGTTATTATTAGAATTAAGAGTGAGCTATTAGCATATCATAAGAATCTCCACGGTCTAATAAATAAATAAGACAATTACATAATGAAAGATAAATCAATTAAGGGTATTTAGGGGGATTCAAAACCTAGACATTAAATCTTGATTTCGGTAATTTCCTAAGTGATTTCTTAATTCTCTGTTCAATCTTACTGCCTGTTTTATTTTATTATTTAAATTTTATTTTCTTTAACTAAAAGATCATAATCAAATTTGTAGACTAGATAATAGAATAATGATAACTACTAGTACTTATTATCTTTATAGGATTGACCTATACTTGACAATACTAGTTACAGCTATGTCGTGCACTTATGGTTATTTCATAATTGACTAAGTTTAAGTCAATCAAGTTTTCGTTGCCGATGCTGAGGACTTTGATATTAGGAAAACCTTAGTTTTATTAATCTAGTTATTACTTTATTTCCTGTTTACTATACTTTATTTCTTATTTTTATTTTACATTATTTATTTTTTAGTTTAGAATTAGACTCTCGGACAGTTTATGACTTGGAGTACATTTGAGGGCTTACTAGAAGTAAATCCTGAAATAGAAAAAACTGCGTTAAAGAATCTTCGTAGGACTAATATTAGAGGTTTTGAACTACATTTTCAGATAGAAGTCTTGGACAATATGGTAGAACAACCACATATGATATTCGACTACAATAGGCTAGACCTAACTAGTGTAGAATCTAGCATGGTGAGACTGACTATTCAAATGAACAACTTTGAGATAAATTGAGCATCATCCAAGCAATGCAACAGTCAGTCTAGTTTGATGAACCCTGGGATGAAGACCCCAATGCACTTATCTCTAACTTTTTAGAGATTTATGATACATTATAAATGAAGCAAATGATGACACAATTAGACTACGTGGATGCAAATTTCGAAAATTTTTATAATAAGTTAAGTCAAAGTATGAGGCAGTCAATAAATGCAACAACTGAAGGGACGTTAGACAATACAACACCTGAAGCGGCTTAGGAGTTTATTGAAGACATGACTATGAACAACTATTAGTGGTGCCGGTTAGAACGTGAACTACTAAGTCAATAGGAGTTTATGAAGTAGATGTGATGGCATAGTTAGCGAGCTAAGTGGAGGCCTTTAGTAAGAAAACAAATAGATTAATAATGGATTCATAAGGAAAGGTGATGTAGTGTGGAGCGTATGGGCTAGATCACCAAGGACAGGAATGTCAATCAGTTCAGCTTGAACATGTGGATTATTTAAGTAATGCTCCTAGAAAACAATTTATATAGTAATATATATAACCCTGGATGGAGGAACCACCGTAACTTTTGATAGGTTAATTAGGGAAAACAAACAAATAATCCACCACCTGGATTCAAACCACAAGCTTCATAACCTAAGAAACTTGGTATGAATAATTTGATGGATGTTATTAAGGACAAAACATCAGCAAATGGACATATTTATATGAAATTTAGAGGTTATAATGGACCAACTTGTGAAGTCAGTGGTAGAGAGACCCAAGGGGAGTTTGTAGAGCATAATGAAGACAAATCCAAAGGAGAGAATAATGGCACTCACCCAAACCATTGAGGAGAAGATCCAAAAAGAAGAAGTGAAGGAAGTGACTACTAAAAGTCACTAGAAAGTCAAATGCAGGTTTTACTTGAAAGGAGTTAAGGCGTATCAACCTGCACCTCCATATCTTATCAAAGATAAGAGAAAATAATTGGAGGAAAAGTTAACTAAGATCCTTAATCTTTTAGAGCAACTAAAGAAAGGCTTTCCTTCTATTGAATCTCTTATATAGAGATTAAGGAGTTAAGAATCATTGAAAGAGACAACATGAAACAAGAAAGACTCAATGAAGTTAGAGACTGAAGTGCTAAATAAGGAGAGCTCTAACAAGAAGATTAAACTACTAGAAATCAAAACGATATAAGGAATTTCTATATCCCTTGTACCATAGGTAGTTTAAATGTAAATAAGGCTTTAGCCGATCTAGGGGCTAACATCAATATGATGCCTTTTGCCTTATTTAAAAAAATGGGAATAGGAGAACTTAAACCAATTGGGATATATGTTCAAATGGCTGATAGAACAATAAAAAATCCGAAGGGAACAGTAGAGAATGTACTTGTTAAGGTTGATAAGTTTACATTCCCAACTGACTTTTTCATTCTGGATACAGAGGAATTCAGAGGTACCCTTAATCCTCGAGAGACCATTCCTAACAACTGCCAAGTAACTCATGGATGTTGATAGAGGCAAGTTAACGTTGAGAGTAAAGGATGACGAGGTTACATTTAGAATCCTTAATGTCAAAATCAATTCACTTGAATTTTTGGATGCTATTAAGGTTGATGAGTCTTGTTAAGATATTTTACAAGACTCCACAGGTAAGGATCCACCAGAGACGTTACAAATTCAAGGGAATAAATTAAAGAAAATATGTGGAGAAAAGCTTATAAAGGTAGCCCACCTGTAAGTAATGGAACCTATAGTGAGGCTATAATAAATTGGTTCATTGAAGCCACCTTGAACAGGAAAGGTACGTCGAGCTAATGACGGTAAAGAAGCACTACATAGGAGGCAACATGTGAGTTAGTTTTGTTTTTATTTTTGTTCCAATATGATTTTGTTTAACCTTTCATTTTAGATTAGGATTTGATTAGTTGATCTTTGTTTTAAAGTGTTTTAGGATAGTAAAATTAAGCATCTTGAGGAGAATTGTGCATAAATATGACATTAGGGGTTATGAGTTTATGAGTTATTTTGTTAAAGGGCAAAATTTTTGTGTTCGAGCATTAATGTTTGAAGCTGTATGTTTTTATAGAGAGTTACATAGTCTCTAACACCTTAATGTTCTATTGCACGTTCTATTACACACCTGTGTACTAGATTGTGTAACCTTATGAAAAACTGCAACTCTGTGTATCAAATTGTGTACTCTCACAATACACTTTAAAATGCCCTAAACTTTCAAACTTTTCAATGTTCCCTCTTACTCTCTCTGAAACTATCGCTACCCTCTTTTCTCCTATTCAAATTTCTTATAATCTTTGGCCAATCTAGCAATACCCAAGTAATTCCTTTAATTTCACTTGTTTATACTTGTTTAATTAAATATTTTGCTTTATTTTGGTGATTTTTTTTAAAAATTTGCTTGAATTGAGATTTGTGAATCTATGCAAGTTTTGTGTGATTGATTCTTATTATAGTTTGGAAGTTGATTAATTGCAGTACCCACAATACCCAATTGATTATATGAGTTAATTTGACAAATGCATGCATTTTGGGTAAAAATTCAACTTAATTTGCATAAACATGCAATTATTACTTATTACGTGTTTCACTACGATATTTTTATGTTTAATTAGGTTCATTAGTTAATCCGAAGTTAATTAAGACTGGGTTTATGTTTAATTGCAGGGGTTTAGTGTGCATCAATTTGATGTAATTGGTAATTTAGGATTTTTAATTTCAATTTAGGGTTAGAATTGTAATTTAACAATTTAGTTAGTTTAATATGTTAATTGCACTATTTCTAATTTTAATTTTGAGAATAATTAGTTTTTTAAGTTATTTCCTAATTAAATTTGTTTAATTGTTCAAGTTTATTAATTATTTAGTTGTTTAATTTTTTGTAATTAGTTTATTTTTATAATTCATAAGTAATGAGCATGATTAAAATTAAGTGTGGGGATAAGCATAGTGATTTATATATCAATTTTCTCACACTTATTTAAAGTTGCAGGAAAAACAACACAATCATAAGGTGATAAAGAAACTCCGAGAAAGAAGCATTAAGGCAAGTCTTCCATGACAATCCAGCCTTCAAAGAGGCCATGGATGTTATTATTCAACATTGGAACTCAAGAGGAGCAGTGTCAAAGGATGAAGGAAAAGAAGTTTAGTGCTAATTGTGCTAATTGATACATCAACTGGGAGGCTTTAGAGCAGGTTGGCTTAGCCTAACAAGTTAGGGAGTTAGTAGATATAGAACAATGGTTCGATTCTTTGAAATCGTAGAACCTTCTTATACAAAGCTCACTTTAGAGGTCCCTTCCACATTCTATATGGAGAAGGGATGTTACTACGAGAAGTATCCTAACACAGTCTACCTTAGGATGATGGGGGAGATGCATCATATGAGTTATACCGAGTTCTCCACCACCATGGGTTTGTATGACCAGGAGTATGTTGGGACACCAGAATACGAAGCATTATAGATAGTTCTTTCATACGGGTTGTCTTTGTGGCATTTCTGGAGTCAGATCAACATTAAGGACGATTATAATCTGAGCAAGTCCAAAGCCTCAACCATATGCCATCCAACACTTATATACATTAACAGTTTCTTGAGTCATACTTTGAGCAGTCGAGGAGATAGCTAGGGAGTTGTCAGTAACGTGGACGTTTTCTACCTATAGAGTATGAGTGAGCAAACTTTTATCTATATGGGACATTCATTTGTCTAGTTTATCCAGCATCAAAGGGAGGACAAGAAGGTTGGCAAATATGTGTTTGATTTTACATGACCAGACTGGCATGAAGAATGGATGTATGTATTTGATCAGCTACCATCGATGCAGAAGATGATGACCATGCTAGCACTCAACCTGACAGTAATGCAACATATGCACATAGTTCTCACATTTGATCATTGTTTTTAACTTTCAATTTCTTATTCCCAAAAATCCAAAAATACTTTTTACACACTTTTCTTACAATTATTCAATTTTATTAGTTTTCTTTAAGAACCAAAACCCCCCTCCTAACCAATTTTAGTTGCATTTCATGAAATTTAGGCTAACTTAGGTCCATTGCATTAGGTTCCAATTAAGTGAGACGACCAGAGGTTACACTCTATATTGCAATCCTTGGAATTTAATTTTTGATTCAACCTTCAAGGGTAAAACTGAAAGACAACGCGGATCAAAATGGCGCCATTGTCGAGGAACCAAGCAATTGTTTCTCTAAGTTAGCTTTTGTTATTTTTGCTGCTAAGTGACGTTAGGAACCTTTGTTTAGACTGCATTTTAGATGGTTTAGCTTCATACTTGTTGACAGTATAAGTTCTCATTTTGCATACTGCTTTCGTTCATTTTTTATAGTTACCATTTTACAAATTTCACCCTCTGTGAAAGTTCGCTGAGGCTAACTCTTACTTTCACCGTGGCAATCATTTCAGGTGAATCTAGCATAGTGGAGGTTGACACCCACATGGCAATGGATGAAGTTGAATCACCACAACATGGCCATCTGTCAAAGTTTTACCAGGAGAATCAGAAACCTCCATAACTCCTAGGTTGTTTCTTTCCTTCACTTGTTTACTTACTTTTGCCCTGTGACTACT
>JANSVA010000007.1:3874907-3891109 GCA_025504915.1 Erythroxylum reticulatum
CAAGTAGCCATTGAAATTATTATTGACTGTATGTGATGATTGGCTTCCGCATAGTGTGTGTTTGTGACTTCAAGAGAGAAAAAAATTCATACCAACTTTTGAATGATTGAGTGTATTAGCATGCCACCCTCGCGGGGCACGAACTCGGATATCACCATCGATGTCAAGTTTTGGTCTTGCGGGAGTGGGGTGCTACACAGTCACTCACGCACATATGAAAATCTCCTCTGGTTTTTCATTTCAATCACTTGACTTTTCTTCACTTTAATATTGTGTTCTTCATCTTTTCTTCTTCTTCATACCACCCAGTCACGTTCTTCGTTTGTTCTTCTTCTTCATGTCATCTGCCCTTTCCCCATCTCGTTTTTCAATTGTCGACCATGTGAAGTCAACAATGCTCAAAACAACCAACAGTCCAACATACTTAATAAGGTAATCTCTCATTCTCTCTTCTCAATATTCGTTTTTTATTAATAGTTGATTGTTTTAATAACTGACTTGGCTAATTTGAGAACTTTTTATGTTAATAATGGGAATATGGGATAATGCGCGTATAATGTTTGATGAATTGCACAACTCTTGATTATTATTAGTTTTGCTTCTTTTTTATGCTTTTCTTTCAAAAATGGGGACCTCATTGCCTGGCAAGATTAGTGTAACACACATATGAAATAAATGATAGTTATCATCCTCAAAAAAAAAGGGAGAAAAAAGGGATGCTTGGAGATGATGATTAAAACAGTAAAACACCCTTCATTATTAATAAAACAAATTTCCATCTGCATTTAAAACTGATTTGGAAGTGAACTATTATTTTTTCAATAAATGATTTATACTGAAAGCATTTATAGTCTTCAATATGTCTAACTTGTCTGACATCGTGTTCCTTATACTATGGGTATATATAGTTATATATATACTCGTTCCTAACCTTGTCAACCAATATATTTAATTTATTCAATTTCCTAACCTCATTAACCAATATATTAATTTAAACTAATAAATTGTCTTATTTCTATAAGAAAAATATAATGTGGTAATTAAAGCATGAGATGATTGAATGGAAAAGCTTATGCTTATCAAGTTAATTAAGGTATATGTGATCAGCATGCTCTTGAGTTACGTGTGTATGCAATATATATGTATGGAATGAATAGTTGTGTTGAGCGCATTTTGTAGGGATTTTAGGAAATTGGGAGGAGTAAAGTAATATACAATTTATATATGTGTGTAAACTATAAAGATTCTGTTTTTGTATTATTTATTGATAAGGATGAAAAGTAATATGCAATTTGTATATGTGTATCAACTATAAAGGAATAAATTGAACTCACAAGGTTATGTAAACGTAAATAATAAAGCAAGGCACTCTAGAAGAAAATGATTGAGGATAGATTACTAAATGTTCACTAATGCTTTTCCTTCTTTATATGAGTTTATGACTTCTTTTTATATCTTAGTGAAAGGATTGAATTATCTTATATTTTCTAATACATTTCAATGTCCTTTCAATCCTATTTTTTTGTTTAAATACTCAATTTGTGTTCATTTTGTGTTTACATACAGATTAAAGGATTCAACACAAATATATGCTAAAGGGAAGAAGTTTTACAAAGTTTGTCAATATGAGATGTCTTGATGAGTTTGTTAGTGTTTCAAGGCATTCGAAGGAGGTACGAACCAAAACACAAGCAGGCCACGATCATGACAAAAGCATGAGCATAGGACCATGATCGTAGGGAGTCAGCCACGATCATGATAAAGAGAACGATTGTGGCCTGTGCACAAATAAATGCTAGGTTAATTCCAAATTCGAGTTTGAGGGACTTTTTAGACTTTTTAGGCACGGGAAAACCTTACCATTTATTCTAAATAGAAATACTATATAAAGAAAGAGAAATGATCTAGAAAAGGGGCTCTCCAATCTGCTACTTTTTGGAAAACTCCAAGAAGAGAGAAGGTGAAGCAGAGAAATTATTATTACTTTTCATAAGCTTAGTTATTCTCTTTCGGTTTCAATGTTTTATTTTCATATGTCCGAATCTATTAATATTAATTCCATTAGTTTAAAGCTTTCTTAGTGCTAATCATATTTTTACATGTTCTAGAATATTTAGAATGAATGTTTGATGGATTTTATAGTTGAAATTTATGAATTTTGTAAGGAACCTTTATGTTATATCAATGGATGTTTATTCCTTCAATTTTCTAGCTTTAATCTTGGTTGTTTGAGCTTATTTATGTGCTTTTTTCAGGTCTGAATTTATTGTATATTTGAATGTTTAATGGTTTTTGTTATGGGTTTTTGCTTAGTTATGATGCTTTTGATTAATTTGTCCTTAATAGTTAGGATTTATCCATATTATTAGGTTCATGATTAATTAATTTGGGTTTATGCAAGTTATGTGTGCTGGAATTTTTATTTTGATGCAGTTATTTTAGATTTTGTAATTTGGGTTATGATTAGTTATTTTTAACATAAAGATTTTTTATTTTTATTAAGTTAGTGTTAAATTTTGGTTTTTATTACTTCGTTTATAATTTCTAGCCTTGGTTTTATTTAATTGAGTATGAGTTTTGTTTATTTAATGTCTATTTTGCTTAATATAGACATGTGTGGCTAGACTACTTAGGGTTTGGAGATATTATAAGGATTAAGGGATGGAAATTATGAGGATGGAGTTGAACTTGTCTTGAATTGGTGCTTGAAGGCCTAGGTTGGTTTGGGATTTAGGATAAATGTTATGAATTAGGAGTTGCTTATAGGCTTGATCACCCTTTAGGTAACTTTCTAATCTGAAGGCTAAAGTTGAGCATGTGATATGTAATAGTCCATAGTGATTCCCGGAAGTAGTAATAGGTTAGTTGAATTTGTCAGTATACTTAATCAACTAATCTAGGATCCCATACCTTTAGGTTTCACCTTCCAAGCTTATGAGTAGATGGCCTAAGTTAGTTATTTCATAGTACCTAATGCATCTTCAATATTTAACTTAGAGAGCCTATTCTAGGTTATAGTGGAGATTAGGGCATTTCTAGAGCTTATTAGTTTTGCCTATTTTAAAGAAATTAAAGGTTCAAGAGCTTAATCGAGTCCATAGGCTAACACCATAATGAGAGTACCTTTTATTTAGATTCAAGGATCAATAAACATCCCAGAATCCCAAAGATATCTCCAACCCACTTCTTTATCATTGTTATTAGTCTTTTTAAATTTTGCTTTGTGTTTGTCTTTTTGTTTACGTTAATTGCATCTTAGTTGTTTTGTTTTCATCATTTCAGGGTGTTTTGTTTTCTTTTGTTTGCAACATTTGAAATAGCATTTGCATCCTAACTCTCTCTCTATGGTTCAACCCTAGCTCACCATTTACTGCATAGTTTGGTAGTTAGGAATTTATTATTTGGTAGTTAGCGACAGGCTATCAAATTTTTGGGGTCGTTGTCGGGGAGTTGGTATGTGTTAATTGTTGTTTCTTGTGTTGTTTTTATTTTAATTTTTGCTTATCTTTTTTATTCTTTCATTGATTTACATGTCCTACCATTCCTCAAAATACATTCGTTTATGTAAATTTGCTAAGGAAAATAGAGGTTTATTACTTTCTCCACTTAACCCTTTCTCTCTTTCTCCTATTACAGGTCGCACCAGATTTCATCAGAGAGAGCGAGGAATCTATGCACATCTTCCTGAGAGCAATCATTCCTTATCCTTTAAAGAAGAAGTCAACGATAGTTTAAAAGAAATAGAAGAGATTATGGAACATCATTAGCACCCTTTAAAGGAGCTTGCAGTTCCTTATTTCAATCTTAATCTACTTTGTATCAATTATTTGGATGATAAGCCGGAAGTTGAAATTAAACCTGGACTAATACATGCATTACTGATTTTTATAAGTTTTTGTGGCACCAACTTACTAGTATTAGGCTACATTACAGATCCCAACAAGTTCCTGAAGGAGTTCCACATCGTATGCTCAGGTTTGAAGCCAGTGAGAGTCTTAGTGGAGCAACTCAAGCTAAAGGAATTTCACTTTGCCTTAGCAGATGCAGCCAAAGAATGGATGTATGACTTGCCAGCCGGTTTGGTCATCACATGGGAGCAAATGTAGTAGGAATTTCTAGAGAAGTACTTCCTTGTCTCAAAAGCCGTTAACATCAGGAAAGAGATTTGTGGCATTAGACAAGACACGAGGGAGTCTTTGCATAAGTATTAGGAGTGTTTCAAAAAGCTTGACAATAGCTGTGCAAACCATCAGATAAGTGACCAGTTATTAATTTAATATTTCTATGAAGGTTTGCTACCTTTGGATAGCAATATAATAGATGGTACGAGTGGTGGAGCCTTGGTGGACAAGATACTGGAGGAAGAACTCGATAGCAACAATGGCAACAAAATCCCAATATTGGGGCAATCACAGCAATGCTTCCTCCTCGACAAAGTAAGTGAAGGAGGTCTCCATTTTCAAGTTGGAGCAACAAGTTGCAAATTTGACTTCATTAGTACAGCAAGCAGTGATAGGAAAGGGGCCTACTAAGGTATGTGGTATTTGTGTGTTAGCTAACCATCCTACAAATGCTTGCCCTTTCTTACAGGATGAATAGCATGTCAACACAGTTGGAGAGTTCCAAGGACAACAAAGGTGGTATGACCCTTTTGCCTCCACTTACATTCCAGTGTAGAAGGATCATCCCATCTTTAAGTATGGAAACCCACAGTAAGGAAGCAGCTCTAATGCACACCAACCCAATTATCAACAGCAGCAAGAACAAGGATTCCATGCACCACCAAGTTTCCATTAGAATCAACCACAGTTTTATCCAAGGTCATCTCCTCCACAACCACTATAACAATAAGTTGGAGGTATGTCCTTAAAGGAAATTGTTAAGAGTTTAGAGACTAACACTATTCAATTTCAGCAGGAAGCGAAGAGTGGTTTAAAGAATTTGAAAATTCAAGTCGATCATTTAACTAATGCCATGGGGAAACTGTAGGCCCAAAGTTTCACAATATTGCCTAGTCAACCTGAAAGGAACCCAAGAGAAGACACTTGTGTCATTACCTTAAGAAGTGGCAAGGAGGTACAAGGGCCAAGGAAGGGGAAGGAGAAAGAAGAAGAGGAAGAAACTGACCTAACAAAGAAGGAGGAGGATCACCATCCTCAGGTAAGTACTTAACACCCTATTGTTAATGATTCACCTTCTATTCCATTGCTAAGAAGGTTAGCAAAGAATAAGCAACAAGAGAAGGAAAAGAAAATATTGGAGGTCTTTCACAAGGTGGAAGTTAATATCCATCTTTTGGAAGCAATTAAGCAAGTTTTGAGATATGTTAAATTTTTGAAGGAGTTATGCACCAACAAGCAGAAGTTGAGGGGAGATGAGAAGATCAGTGTGGGTGGCAATATGTCAGCAGTCTTATAGAGGAAGCTACCCCCCAAGTGCAAGGACCTAGGTATTTTTACCATTCCTTGTCAGATTGGTAACATGAGGTATGAGAGATGTATGTTAGATTTAGGAGTTTTGATCAATGTTACGCCTTTATCCATTTTTAAAGCTCTTAATCTTGTTTCATTAAAGGATACCCATGTCATCATCTAATTGGTTGACAGATCTAACACATACCTTGAGGGGGTTATTGAGGATGTTTTAGGTAGGTTAACGAGCTTGTTTTCCTTGCAAATTTTTATGTGGTAGATATGTAGGATGAGGGCTCTTTGAGACCTTAGATAATTTTGTTAGGCATACTATTTTTTAAGACATCTTGGACAAAAATTGATGTATACAACGAGGTGTTAACTATGGAGTTAGATGGCAAGGTCATTCGTTTCAATAACTTTGATGTCATACACTATCCATCAGATTATGAGTCGATCACCAAGGTAGATATTCTTGACTCTTTGGTGGAGCATTGGTCTCTTCTTTCTATAGGTGACCCTTTGGAGGTAGCCTTGACTACCTTGCTAGAGCAAAAGATGTCTGGTTATTGGCAAAGCATGTTCGAGTTTGGAGAGGACCTAAAGGAAGCAATTTGGGCACTTGAGACAAGTCCTTTTGGCAGGTATGTCCCTCACTTTTTAGAATTGCCCGTTATTATTAATCGGTTGTTACCTTCTATTGTGTAGGCACCAGAAGTGGAGTTGAAGCCCTTACTGACTCACCTCAAATATGCTTATTTGGGCACTAACAACACACTTCTAGTTATCATAGCAAGTGATCTTATAAAGGTGTAAAAAGAAAAGCTCGTTAATGTGTTGCGAGAGTATAAGACAACATTGGGATGGACAGTTGTGGATATTAAAGGTATTAGTTGTTCCTTACGCATGCACAACATTTTTCTTAAGGAAGGAGCTACCCTAGTCTGTTAAGTGCAAAGACGTCTCAATCCACTAATGATCGAGGTGGTGAAGAGGGAAGTGATGAAGTTGCTGGATGTGGGTGTCATATACCCCATCTCTGACAGCAAGTGGGTAAGTCCTTTATAGGTATTTCCCAAGAAGTCAGGCATTACAGTTGTGAAGAAGGAGAGAGGAAAGATGGTTCTGACTCAAGTGCGGAACAGATGGCAAGTCTTTGTGGATTATCGCAATCTCAACTCGATAAATATAAAGGACCACTTTCCCCCTTCCCTATATTGATTAGATGTTAGAAAGTCTTGTTAGTTATGCTTACTATTGTTTTCTTGATGGTTATTCAGGTTGCTATTGCTCCAGAAGATTAGGAGAAGACGACCATACCTGTATGGCACCTTTGCCTACAGAAGGATGCCTTTTGGATTATGCAACACCCCCACTACCTTTCAAAGATGCATGGTAAGTATCTTTTCTAAGTATCTTGAAAAAATCATTGAAGTTTTTATGGATGATTTTACCGGGGGATTCATTTGAATAATGCTTGGATCACCTCATTTTGGTACTTAAACGATGTCTTGAAACTAGTCTTGTTTTTAATTATAAAAAGTATCATTGTATAGTTCAACAAAGGATATTTTTGAGACATATGGTTTCTGCTAAGGGTGTTGAGGTTGATAGAGCTAAGATAGATCTTGTTTCTTCTTTGCTTTACCCCGCTTCTGTGCGGGAAATTCGATCTTTTCATGGCCATGTAGGGTTTTATTACAGGTTCATTCAGAACTTCTCCAAGGTTACATAGCCATTGTATAGGTTACTTCAGAAGGACAAAGTGTTTGTTTTTGATGAGCAATGCAAAAAGGCATTTGATGCTCTAAAGGAGAAGTTGGTTACTGCACCCATCTTACAACCTCCATATTAGAGTCTGCCATTTGAGCTCGTGTGTGACACCTCTAACCATGCCATTGGAGCAGTTTTGGGTTAGAGATTAGGGCGGATCCCTCATGCTATTTATTGGGTACTAAGATTACTGTTTATTCTAACCATGTAGCTTTAAAGTACCTACTGGTAAAAAAGGAGGCAAAGCTAAGGCTCATCCATTGAATACTCCTACTTTAGAAGTTCGATGTGGAGATAAAGGATAAGAGAGGCTCAAAGAACGGAGTAACAGATCATTTGAGCCACTTAATGGAGCATGGTGCTAACATGGGCCCTATCAATGATGATTTTCCAAATAAGCAACCACATGCAATATAGTTGACAGCTCCCTGGTACGCTGATATAGTGAATTTCTTGGTTTCTCTTCAATTTCCTATAAGTTTCACCAAGGCAAAGAAGGAGAGGATAAAGAGCTAAGCAAAGTTTTATGCATGGGATGATCCTTACCTTTGGCAATTTTGTGCATATCAAGTCATCAAACGGTGCGCACCTGAAGAAGAATTTCTTTCTATGTGGAGGTAACTTTGGCCCAAAGCGAACATACCATGAAACAATTATGGTATCAATTGTTTAATGATTATCAAGTCAGATTCTCTTTCAAATTTTTTGAAAGAGAAAAGGGCTACGATTTCTTACAATATGATGGAGTTAGATAAATATTTTTCCGAAGATTATGTTCCTAAAACTGAAGGAGGATTTCTTAAAATATGATGGAGTTAGATAAATATTTTTCCGAAGATTATGTTCCTAAAACTGAAGGTGAGCAGTTCGATATTTTGTTATGGTGGTAGATGTCTGGACATAATTATCCGATCTTACAAATCATTGCACAAAACTTTTTAGTTGTTCCATCATCCACCTTTGCTTCAGAGTCTGCATTTAGTACAAGTGGTCCGGTCATTACTCCTCATTATGGTTGACTTCATTATCACACTGTAGAAGCTCTTATGTGTGCTCAAAGTTGGTTAAATAATGAAGATATTGATGATAAATTCTTTTCTTTTTAATATATTAATTTATCTATTTTATATTATCTTACCTAATATTGTGTTTTTTTATTTTCCTACAGTCACAGATATTAATGTAGAGGGGACTAGTGAAATTATTCGACCAATTGCAGGTTATCTTTTGATCAAATATATGAAGATGAAGGTATATTTAATTTTCTTTTAATTGAATATTACATTACTATATATTCTTTTTATTTTAATATTATATTACTAAATATAATGTTTGTACATACAAATAATTTGATCCAAATTGTTGATGATCCTACCAATAACTACAATTAGAAGCTCTCTCAATCTCCACTCTCTAGTATCCAATATCCAAACTTCGTCTATCCGGCATGATATTATCTTAATTTTGTAAATTGTATCATTTCTTGTAAAATGATTTAGATAATCATTTGTGTACAACAAAATTTTCTATAGTTAATGAATTTGGTTTTATCAATTTTCTTTTATAATAATTAATAAATTATTTAAGTGAAATTAAAATTTGTAATTAATTGAATTGAAATTCTTAACTATAATTAACTTAATGAATTATCCTACAAATTCCTAATCAATTGAATTAAAATTCCTAATTAATTAATTATTTAAATAATCACATGTTTTAATGGAAGGTTATTACTAAATTCAAATTAATTAATTCAACTTTGTATTTACTTTCCAACAATTCACTTACCAAACTCACAAGAACAGCTACGCAAGTTTGATTTTTGGCTTGAAGCTAGAGAGTGGCTACAAATCAAAATATTCAATTAATTAATCATACCAACAAGTATATCTCAAGATTTTAATTTTAAAATATATTTCATCATTAATGATATGCAAATGAATATAGTACCCTCCAATCTAAACCTAACTTTTAACACAAATTGTGTTAATATTTAGCTCATTATACTTAAAATATCACTTAAAACGTTAAGAAGTTAGTGATATTACGCTTTCATTTAATGACTTATAGTTTTATTCAAATGAAATATTAAGTGCTTTAAATAAAAAGATATAAAAATTTTGTAATTTGATATTCAACAAATTAATAACTTTATTATATGATAATTATATGTTGTTATAATTTAAAGTTGTGACATGATAATATTAAAAAGAAAAAAGGTGAAATCATGATATTAATTTCTTTTAATATGTATAATAAAAAATATAAAATTTTACGATGATTGTTTAATAATAGATATAATATGAAAAGACAATAATATTTATAGAAATAAAAATAATCAACAATAACTAAAAGTTACATGTATAATTATTATTTTAAGTATATAATTTACAACAACAACATCAATTAAGAGTTTTGTACATAATTTATAAAAACATTAAAGGTTTGAAAATATTATATTATAAACTTAATATACATATTTTTAAAAACATATTAAAAAGAATTATAATGATTTTTTAAACATGTAAAAATAATATTTGAAATAAATTGTACTTAGATAATAACTTTTTTACATTTACATTATAATTAATTGTTATAATAAAATTACAAAATTAAAATTAAATTCACTTGTTTGTAGGGAATAATTATAACATCATTATCATAGCTACATATTTTTAATAAATATATATTGATTTGTATTTTATATAAATATTTTTTATAATTTATAGGTAATTTTATCCTACACTTTATTATAAATGGTTATTCTATAATTTATAATTTATGAATTCAAAACAATACATCTACAAATTTTCAAATTCTTTTAAAATAAATATATAAAAAATTAAAATGTATTAAAATTTCAGGCCAACTGAGGCCCGACAAGTTGCTCGTGACCAACCTGGATAAGGCCACAGGCTAAGGCCGCTCGAAATATGTTTTGGACGACCTGGGCTTGGCCCGACTCATTAACATTCCTAGTTGGCAACTATATTGGAAGACTATTTGATAGAATGTAATATCAACACCAAATTATCCACCATAATAGTCAATTGGGGCAAGTGTGATGCTATGATTGAAAAGTTAAACTATTGGTTGGTGGAAGATTATTCCATATGCGTTGTTTAGCGTATATTCTAAATTCGTATGAAGGATAGGTTGGAGATGATAAAGGAAGCAATAGATTTGATTTAAAACATCATAGTATATTGGAGTGTGACACCCTAAAAAGTTGAGAAATTTGAAGAAGCTACATGAAAACTATACATTCTAAGTATGAAGAAGTTGGTTTTAGATTATACAAATAGATGGAACTGAACCTTCAAGATTTTGGAGTCAGCAATCCAAAATGTTGATGTGTTTACCAGACTGAGACAAATAGATTCTTAATACACTTGCATGCCTACAAAAGACCGATGCTAGTTGGATAGAGAACTTTGTGCAAAGTTGGAACTATTTTATATTGTGACTGAATTGTTCTCAGGAATAAAATATCTAACTTGACACTGTTGCTTTAGCACTATGTTTGAGATAAAGAAAGTTTTATTTGTGTTTGATTCCAATAAGGTTATGTGGGGTAATGGCGGAGCAGATGATGGAGAAGTTAAATTCTTATTAGTATATGGTTGGACATATTGTTGCACCCATATCTGTGTTAGACCTAACATACAAGATAGAGGGGGTTAATTTTATATATAATATGTTGTACGGTGATTAGGCTCAAGAGCATGTGGATTTAATTAAACAATTCTGGTATGATTTTTTTTTATTGATTTTCAACTTAGAATAAACAAAATTCAGGATCATGATTGTAATAGTTCATGTTGTTTAGCTCCAGCTTTAGTTTCAGCTTCAAACTCATCTTTTTAAAGCAATTTGTTACTTTCACTTATAAAATTCATGAAATAAAAAAAGGTTAGGACTTTGTATAATATGATAGAGTTAGATAAATATTTGACAAAAGATTATGTGTCCGAAATTGAAGGTGTGTAGTTTGATGTGTTATTGTGGTGGAAGAATCGTGGAAATAACTTTCTAATGATGCAAGTAATTACACGAGACGTATTAGCAATCCCATCATCTACTGTTGCTTTGGAGTCTAATTTTAGAATTAGTGGTTAAGTTATTAGTCCTCATCGTGCTCGACTTCATCTTTATATTGTGGAAGCCCTTATATGTGCCCAAAGTTAGTTAGATGATAAAGATATTGAAGGTAAACTCTTATCTTTTTAATATACCAATTTTATCTATTTTTTATATTATCTAACTTTATATTACTTTAAAAATTTTACATTAATACAACCACAAGTACTGATTTGGAGGTAACTAGTCATACAAATACTCATAATCATCAATTAAATGGACATTGTTTTGATAAAATATTCGATGATGAAGGTATATTTAATTATTTATTAATTATTACCATGTGTTTAATATTCCTTTAATTTTAATATTACAATACTAAATATAATATTTCTACATACAAAAGAAGTGGTGTAAACAATTGACAATCCTAATTACTATGATTAGCTACTCTCTCCAATTTCCACTCTCCACTTTCACAGTCCTAGTCTAGAACATTATTTTATGATTTTATCTTGAATTTTTGTAAATTGTATCATTTAAAATTTTCTTGTGATAACTTTTTTGATCTATTTATTTACTTGTCTTCTTTCTAGTGTGTATATTTATTTACTTATTTTATCTTTTACTTTTGCTCTTTACCTTGATTTATTTTATTGTATTATTTATTTTATTTATACATAATTATTGATTTTATTTTATTATTATTTTATCTTTCTTTGTCTTAACACTGCTAGGTAGGTCAGCTATTGAAAGGATGAGAGGAATAGTTCTAGAAGGAGTGATGACATTGTTGCCAACATGACCACATTCTATCATCAGATCATTTACAGATTACAAAACCAAGCTTTAGATTTGAACTTTCCAAACTTTATAGGTGGTAGCAGATAGGTCTTAGAATGAGACCACAATCATCTAGATTCCCTGATAGTTGTCATCACAACAACTGGCAAAGTTAATGCCTTCATAGTGGATCATAAATTATAAGAAAGAATTTCATACTCCTTGTCGACGCTCCATTCATACTACTACTCCTCCAATTTTAAGAAGTTTGAAGAATGGAGCAATAAAGTCTGTTTTCAGCAAGCCTAGAAAAGAGTACTAAGAATCATCTAAAGCCTCTTTTAGGCCAATAATGATGATTACTCTACCATTTTCTCATGAAGAAAGCATTAGTGGTCCTCCAATCCACTCTATCCACCCTAATGGACATGAGGTGTATGTCATTCATGTTAATGTACATTTCTTCTGGGATGTAGATCAATCTATGTGCAATTCAGATTGTGAATGGTGGATGGATGAAGAATCTAATAGTGATAATGAAGATTATGTCCCACAATGGAGAGAACAACCCAATAAAAAGTTAATATCTAAATGTCAACCATAAAAGAAGATCTAACCTAAGCATACTGAAGATGATGACTCGAAACCTTGGATTGTTCCTAGAAATCCTAAGCCTAGACTAAAAAATCTCTCTTAACTATTGAGAGAAGTTGGAAAGGAATGCTTAATCCAACAAAGATGCTTTATGCCAATAATTTCTCCAATCCTTAAAGAAATCCCTAAACCATTACCTTGTATGATGATGAGATCATATAAGGAAGATTTTCCACATTTGAAAGCTCAGACCAATTAAACCACTAGGGTATCTGTAAGAACTACTTATAAAACTTCATCCTATCTTAATGTTGCTGACTACAAAAAAGTCTTTAAAATGTCTTACCCATTTTTTAGACAAACCTTTGTAACCATAAAAAACTTTTAAGCAAACCCGTTAGCAAAAGAAATTTTGTCAACTTCTAAACCTTTACAAATTAATACAACACCAAAAGAGAGACCTTCCTTAGACACAACAAAAGAACCCATGTCTAACTAAGAATTCATAGCTACCTTTTAATCAGTTTCAAATAGCTCTAGAAGTCATATAATACTAGCTAGCTCTGACAGCTAAGATTCTAATTCTTTTATAGAAAACTCAGAAAGCTCTTAATTGCTTGTGGATCTTACTTAAATATATCAAGCAATGATGCTTGTTGCATACTCTTCTTAACCACATAGAGAAGTTGAACCTAAGTTTGACGATGCTGAGTCGATGAATGAACCATTCATACCACAAGTAACCCCTATCTACAAATCTACTTAAGGACCATGGCTTACATTTGATGATGTCCCACTAACAAAATTGAGAGATCAATTACATAAATTTAGTGCCTGAATAGATATTCAAATCCCAAGGCCATATATGTCTTTTAAAGACATCTTGACATAATTTGTCTCTAGAATGACAATAACTTTAAGAGAATGGTTTCAAGGTCTTTGTGAATACAAACATATATAAGTCTTACATCTCTTATAAGCCAGTTCCTTGTTAGGAATGATCTATAAAGAATTCAATGGAGATATCCAACTAATTGATCGACTAAACAGACATGAATATTTTGAAAGGAAGTGCTACTCTATGAATATGAAAGATTTGCTGAAGCGTTTTCAAAGAATGTCTGAAAAATATTATATGCTCAATGGCTTTAATGATATCAATCTTTCGTATACATTCATTGTTTCCCTTTTTGATAAATTGTAGTCAGATTTACAAAGAATAACCAATTCTCTTCATAGAGACATATTTGAAATCTTTTTTGGAGAAATCTACCAACTAGCTTTGGTAATGCTAAAAAAATTATATGAACAACATAATTTCTTTAAAGCTATGCTAAAAGATGGACCTCAATTAAGTATGTTAAAGGTTATGAATTTTTTTCTTTCTTTATGTAGGTCTATCAGAAATAATATCTTTACTACTTATGATTAAGGATGTGTATTTCTAGACCTCCCTAAACCCCGCAGTGGGACTTTCATTGGGTTGGTGTTGTTGTTGTTGTACTTTTGTAAATTATGTCATCAATTAATGAATTTTATTTTTATCATCAATTAAATGAATTTCCAATTTTATATATAATCCTTTTTTTTCATTTCTATAATCCTATTCACCTTCATTAATAAATTTAGTTTCATCTTATTCATTTTATCAACATATGTATGTTTTTATACATTCATTTATTATAAAATCTCAATTTTTATTAATCAATTGAAATTCATAACTTCAATCATTTAAATTTCTCTCTTTATATATAATCATTTTTTCATTTCCTATAATCATATCATCCTTCATTGATGAATTTGGTTTCATCTTACTTGTTTTATCAATATTTATATGTTTTATATATTCATTTATTATGAAATCTTAATTTTTCTTAATCAATTGAAATATGTAACTTCAATTAATTTAATTTCTCACTTTAAATATATATTTTTGCATTTCTTATAATTATCCTCCTTTATTAATGAATTTGATTTCATTTTATTTGTCATTATCATTTACAACCAGTTGAAATCCTACTGAGGCATAAAGTCTGGGAATGTCTAATAGTATGCAACCTTACCCTTAGATAGTAGAGAGATTGTTTCCGATAGACCTATATTTATCAAAATATGCATGTTTTATAGATTTATTTACTATGAAATTTCAATTATTAATCAGTTAAAATTCATAACATCAATTAATTGAATTTGCCACTTTATATGTAATCTTTTTTTTCATTTCTTATAATCTTATCCTCCTTTGCTAATGAATTTGGTTTGATCTTATTTATTTTATAATTCAACTAAAATTAGTAACTTCAATTAATTTAATTTTTTACTTTTATATAATCTTTTTTTTCCTTTCTTATAATCCTATTCTCCTTCATTAATAAATTTAGTTTCACTTTTTTCATTTTATTAATATATGTATGTTTTATACATTCATTCATTATTAAATTTCATTTTTTATTAAGCAATTGAAATCCATAACTTCAATTAATTGAATTTCTCATTTTATATATAATCTTTATTTTTCATTTCTTATAATCTTGTCATCTTTCATTAATGAATTTAGTGTCATCTTATTCAATTTATCAATATATATATGTTTTATATATTCATTTATTTTAAAATCTCAAATTTTATTAATCAATTGAAATTCATAACTTCAAAATTCTCATATTATTTTTCTAATTAAATACATTTCTATTAATTTTTTTAAAAATAAAGTAATTAAAAATAGGGCTTGATCGAGCTTCGAGCCTAATAGGTTCGATCATGCTCAAGCCTTGGGCCTAACCTATAAAACCCAATTGGGGCATCAAACAAATAAGGCCCGAGCGCGAGTGCGAGCATAAGCCTGAACCTGATCTACCGCCATCTCTAACTTAGCCATCTATTTTAAACTTGTCAAACTCCATAATTCATCTATTGTTAATATATTCTTCAAATAAAATTAAGACAATAAGATAATTGAACATATTTTAAAAATGCATATATTAGACCTCATAAATGATTTATTAAACCTTAATATTTACCCATGTTTTCGTATTTTTTTTATGCAACAAGTTATTAATTTCTTTTATGTTATGAAATGCGTTGATTATTCTTTTTGTCTCTATATTATACATTATTTGATTTGTAATTAAATTTCTATATTATACTTTGTAATTTTCATTTAAATGTAGATTATAATTAACTTTAAAATATTGTCATATTTTCTTAAAAGTTCACACTTTTCAGTACATGATTCAAATGGATTACTTTTAACATGATTGTAATGGCATATTACCATAGTTCCTTATATACCATTTTTAGTATTTTGTTAAGTGACTACTAATCATAATAGTTAAGTACATCAATCTCATAATAATATATTATTTTATTTGCATTAATTAAAGAGAACACACCCATATTAAGCAATGTTTTAAAAACCGGACCGGACATCGAACCGGTCGAAGGAAAGGTTTAAGGTTTAGAGGTTGAATCTGTAGTAAACCGTTATATAATAAATAAGAAGTAAAACTTATAAGAATAAGTAAAAATAAAATATTTTATTGAAATAAAAATACATCAATG
>JANSVA010000007.1:3907854-3918833 GCA_025504915.1 Erythroxylum reticulatum
AAGTCCCCCAATTTTTTAAAATTTCCGGTACCGGCCGGTATTTGACCGGTATTTTGAATACCGGCCGGTACGGACGAAATTGGCCGGTACCGACCGGTATTTGATACCGGTACCATATATACCCGTATCGGTACCGGTTTCCGACCGGAACAGTACGTACCGGTCGGTACCGGCTGGTACGGTACGGAACCCAAAACCATGCTTCCAGGCATGCCTATTTAACCACAACTAGGACTTAATAGATTCAAAAATAGAAATGTCTGAAATTCAATTTACATATCAGTCAATGTTTTCATACTATGTATTCAAGCATATCACATACTTACAGCTTTGCAAATCATTCAATGTTCCAAATTGACAGCAAACAAAACATTCAAAGTAAAACTATCAAAATTGACCATCTGAATTATTTACAAAAGCTCCCTGTTTGCTTATTGCCTCGAAATCCCAACAATATCTGGAATCGATTGCTCTAAGGGTTCCTCTAAAACATTCAATACAAATATATTACTATTGTGCACAATTACAAATTCAGTTATGCACATTCATGTATACTAAATATGTATGATGCATGTTTATGTCAAAAATTCGGGTTTCCTATCCTTAATCTTATCACATTATTGATCATGTGAAATCATAATCAATCCCTCAATCCAGATTTATTTCACAATCCACCTTCGGGTCTACTTTGCTCAATTATTCTCATCATGAAGATGAGGTAATTAGGTAATAATTACTTCTAAAAAGTTTTCCCTCTTTGTCTTAAGTTTCCAATGATACCAAGCTCATCCAATTTGGTTTAGTATTCAATGAGTTATGCTCAAAATACCACAGACTGTGTACATTTGAAAAATTGGCTAATGCATGATCATACATCGAAGTTGTACACCTCATAACACTCAATTAAAATATCCAAAAATTACAAAATTTATACCAATTTAAAACTAAGAGAATAGGCTACAATGTTGGTAAAGACACCTTGGTCTAATTCAACCCACATCAATACAGTTTATTCAATAATCACAAGATATGATTTCTGTCCCTGGTAGTGCAACAACCTAAGCCAAGACTCAATTTCATGCCAATTTTGAAAGTCTTATAGATAGAATTAAAATTAAACTTCTTCAAGAAAGTTGTATAAATATGTCTCAAGTTTAATCTTAATCAATAATCAACTAATTTGAAACTTTACAGATCATGATATCATCACAATACCGAAGTATGTTCAGTGAAAATTCTCCGGATCATGACATTCCATCATAGTTCCTCACTTTCATCCAATCAATCTCTTTCAAATCAATTCATATGGCTCTAAATTTTTATGGAGAGAAATAAAAATGTCTTAAGAGTCTGTTGGTTCAATTCTCAAGTCATTTGGGGGTCGGATGATAAAGTTGTGGCTAAAAGAGTCAACACAGTTCGGTTTTGGTGCAACTAGTATTCTCTTCTCTCTCTAAAAATCACAAGTTTCCTCCTTCATCATCGAAACCAGTTTTCTTCTTCTTCTTTCTCTCTTCTAATTAATACCTCATCACAAACTTACACCCTTACATTTTCTCCTTCATTTTTACACCCATGCAACTTATCTTATGCTAAAACACCTCAAAATGCAAGATTAGCTATAAATACCAAAACCAGAAATTCTTCACTACTATTCATCATCTTCAACTTTTGTCACATTTTCTGCACTCTCTCTTTCCTTATTTCACGGTTCCAACACCATTTCTAACTTATATTCTTTTCCTTTCTACTCCTATTCTAGCCCATCTTACCCTCATACAACTCAAAATTCAAGATGAAACACAAACATCAAAATAGAAATCATTTACATTTTTCATCATGTTTTGCTTTCTTTGACTACTGTATTTTCATGTCTTTTGCACTATATCCAGATTTAATTTCACTTCCAACACTAAAACATAATTCAAATTCATGTACAATAACCAGAAAATTAAAAGCTCACTTACTTGATTTCAGCAAAATTTTCCAGTAGTGAGAGTGAATAAGAGCTTTCGGTGAATGGCGAAAAGCAAGAATAAAAAGAAACAAAACAATAGCTGGTTTGAAATGTTTATTTTGCAAGGTATATCATTGATTTGAGAACCAAAAGTAGATCTTTCGGTGATGAACAAAGAACAAGTAAAGAAAAGTTTAGCATTGTATGCTTTCGGTGAAGAACAACCAAAAATTTTCTTCTCTTTTCCAAGAAAATACATATAACTAAGTGTATCCCTTGCATGTGGGCCATGTGTCAACATGCAAGGCTGCCAAATGTCACAATTTCGTTGTTCTATTTATCTCTTATTTTTCCTAGTCCAAAAATACCCCATGTTTTCAGAAATTTTCTAAAATTCACCAAAAATTTCGAAATAATACTAATAATCTCCAAATAATTTTTTAATGCAAATAATCGACAATTCACATTTTAATTGCATTTAGAAATCAATTATACCCGAAAATGGTCACGAATGCATGTACAATTATTTGTATATGTCAAAATTCATTTGCACATATCAGCGAATACTCAATTATGCAAAGCATATGATGTACTAAAAATTCCTAAATTTTCTAACCCCTAACATAGGGTGTTACATAGAGCTCTTCTCCTTTTTCCCCAGCCGAAAACACACCTATTCTTTTCATAACCCTGTTATCACACACCCTTCAATTTATATTAGAAACTAGGTTAAAAAAAGATAGGTGAGGTGGCAAGTGTTATATTCATGACTTGATATGCCATGGGTGTGACACACCATGCATGGGTGTGAGGAATAACTAACAAACATATATGTATATTGCACAGCCGTGAGTTAAAATTCACGACTGTGAAATAATTTGGCATGCCCGTGAGTCCTCCACTCTTTGATGTTTTTGTTCTTCTCCAGCATCTGTGAGCATGATTGTCCACTCCACATGCAGCAACCTTCTTCTTTTTGGTTTATGTTATCCATTAAAATCACCTTAGCTTTATACCTTTAACCTTTCTTCCTCCTTATAGGAAAGCTCTTATGATTCTTTCTAATGTCTTGATTACCCTTATTTATAGGCCTATGTGCATTAAACAATATATATAAAGGGAGCTTAGCATAAATTTTATCAACATTAGTCTTCCTATATAAGATAAACCCTTGTTAGTCTAGTGGTTGAGTTTTTTTGTGTGGATTTTTTCACTAAAGGAATGTGATCCTTATACATTAAATTCTTTTTCGATAATAGCAACCCCATACATGTAAAAGGTGGTTGTATGAATTGGAAACCTGATATTATTGAAAGCAAATATACCTTTCCTATAGTCCTCAAAGATAAGATTAGTTGGCCTTTGTTGTGATTCATATCAAGGCAAAAAAGTTCTTTATATATCTTCAAGTTAAAGATGATTGTGTAAATAAACATATCATTAGTTGTATAGAAACTAGGAGATCATTTGCAAAACATAAGTTAGTAAGATTGGTTTCCCTACATTTTTATGATATTCAAAGGCTAGGCTTAGGGACATGTTGTGACTTAGCAATCTTAAGAAAGCTTCCATGGATAAAATGAAGAGGTAAGGGGACAGAGAGTTCCCTTTCCTTTATCCTTTACTTCCTTTGAGAAATCTTAAAGGTTCCTCATTAATTAGGATGTTGTATAAAGTGGTGGAAATGCACTCCTTGATCCAAATGTAAAATTGATATGGAAATTCAACTACCTAGGTAATTGCAAGATGAATTCCTAACTTATCAAACCAAATGCCTTATTGAAGTCAATTTTTTAGGCAAAAAATTTTGAAGCTCTTTTCCATGCATAATTGTTAAATAATTCTTGCACAAATAGTATGTTATCGCCTATAACTCTAACCTCTATGAAATCTCCCAGTGAGTTTTCTATCATTGAGTGTGGTATTGATTTTAACCTAATGGCCAATATTATTGAGATTTCTTTGCATATAAAATAGCAATAAGCTATTAATTTGAAGTGGTTTAGAGAGCTCAATGTTTTATTTATTTATATTTAAGCAGATATGGTGTTTTGTTAAATTCTTTTACCATCTTTCCATTAATGAAGAACTCTTGAATTGCATTAGTTACCATATATAAGACTATTATCCATGCTTTATGGAAAAGGAATTTGTTGAATCCATCTAGGCATGAAGCATTATGGGGATTCAATTTAAATATAACTTTTCCAATCTCCTGAATAGATATTGGATTGCATAAGGAGTTTTTCAATTCTTTCCTAAGTTAATTATTTATGAAGGGCCTGCGAAGAGGAAGTGAGGATCTAAATTTGCATTTTACCTAAAAAAAGCCACTAAATAATAGTAGAATTCATCTTTTAGCTCATATTGCATGAAAATCTTAGTGTCATCATCTTATATTAGGGAGAAGTTTGTGTTAGTTATAGAGATGGCCTTGATTGAATTATGAAAAAAATTGGTTTTCTTATCATCATTACCTCTTCTTTAGTGCCATTTCTTCTTCTTTGACTAAAAGATCAATAGGTTTTTGGTTCAATAATGCGTGGGCTTGGATCAATATATTTTTACAAATTTAGTGGTTTCCTTTGTGTGAGGTTATGTCATAATATTAAGTTTGTCCATTTCTTGTTGATAAGGTTTGTCTTCCTTGCACATATAAAGATTTTTGGTCTCTCTAATCTCTTGCTTTATGCATTTGGTTATAGTTTCAGCAAAGTCATCTTCCTCCAACAAGAAGTTATTAAATCGGAAGGGGCTCTATTTGGCATTGTTGGTTTCTAAGTCTTATATGATAATTAGGCTATGATATAAGATTCTTGTGGCTTCAAAGATTGCCTTGCATAAAGGGTATTTATCAGTCCAATCCTTATTAACTAGTGCATGATCTAATTTCTCTTAAGCAACCACCTTTGGTTTATTGCTGCAAGAGTGTAACCAGCCTTCCGCCTTTAAATCAATCACTCCTCTACTTTGCACACAGTCTCTAGGGTCAATCTTAAACTAGCATACCCCTCTATCTCGTCCCTGTGGAGTACAGTACGTCACTAAGTATTAGCCAAGGCCTTTGCCTTATTAAGTGAATATTTCTTAGTTTCTCTTATAAGATTATTCTTTGAAAGTTGAATTTTGAGGCATACACAACTGTAACATTTATTATGAGATTACCTCGAAGCATTATCACTTTAAGGTGCATCATTCGATCATTAGAATTTACTATGTTAATCATTACCCTTCAAGAATTAAATACCACTATTATATGGTCAAGATTGTGGTGTTGGTTGATTTGATAGGAGTGTCCAAAAGCTACCTATCAATATAGAGAATGTTCATATGATCTTGTGTAAGAAATTTTGGAATCGATACCTCCTTTTGTTAGTTTTTTGTCGATCATTAACAACAAACATCCATAAGAATCATTTCTTTATAACATCATTTCACGTGATAAATAACTCAAATAAAAAGTCATACAGACTAATCAAATGGCAATAATTTTCTATTTTATCGTTTCTCACTTTTAATAGAGACAAGTTATTGTTTGGTAAATTAAGATAGCTTTTATTAGAATTACTTATCACATGGAATAGTGTTAAGAGGAAACGATAGTATATGGACTCTCATCTTTAGTAGCTTTGATGAAAGACTAATAAAAGGGAGTTTTAGTTCTAAAATTGGTAATATGTAAATTCTTGTTTTACGAATTTAAACTATATGAAATATTTCTATTATAGATGATATTATAAGATTGTATGACTAAATTTATGTTTTTAATATCTTCTATAAAATAATAATGGATTTGTCCATAAAAATGTAATAGCATTGACTCCTAATATCATTTATAATGCATATGAAATTTAATGTTCTTTTATAAAAGATTATATAGCATGTTAATAAAAAGTCACTCCCCATGTTATTGAAGAAAAAGTAAGGACAACAACTAAATTAAAATATGATAAATTTAATTATTATTAAAGCGTTATTGTAACAAATATTGAATGTTTATGGAATATGTTAATATTTTGATATCAATCATATTAAAGAAACAACGTACTGTTCAATTCACCTAATGATTTAATCATTTGAATGTTTATCAATTTTGATTATATAAGTTTAAGGGTATAAATAAAATATAGCATGAATTGTATTGGGTTTGAGTTAAAGAATTAAAAATAATGTTAATACCATAAAATTTTTAGTTTTATATCATTTTTAGATATATTATTAATTATATAATTATATAATTTATTTATCTTATTTATATATGAATATTATAATTTTGTCTCCGTTTAACTAAAATCTTTGTCTCAATTTAAATATTTTTTAAAAAAATGAAATTAAGATGCAAATTATTCATTTCTTGCTTGATGAGGTTTAGCTTCCTTGCAAATATAAATATTTTGGTCTCTCTGATCTTTTGTTGCATGCATTTGGTTATAGCTTTAGTAAAGTCATCTTCCTTCACCAGGAAGTTATTGAATCTAAAAGGGTCTTTCTAGCACTGTTGGTTTCCATATCTTATATAATAATTGGGTTGTGATATCAGATTTTTGGGGCTTCAAAGACTACCTTATATAAGGGGTATTTATAAAGCCAATCCTCATTAACTAGTGCACGGTTCCAATTTTCCTAAAAAGCCACCTTTGGTTTTGTTTATTAGGTCAAGAGTAATAGCCTTCCATCTTTAAATCAGTCATTCCAATGCTTTGAACACAATCTCTAAGGTCCGTGTTGTAGGATCTTGGACCAGTGTATCCCTCTATCTTATTCCTATAGACGTGGCCATTCCTAACGTTTTATAGGCCTTAGGTAAAGTAAAAACAAGGGCCCTAATAAATCGACAACACACAAATATGTAAACTTTAAAAGCATATTTTTATTATTAAAATTTAATACTCATACATAAGTGACTCAATTTATAAGTCCATATGCTCAAAAAAATACTAAATGATCATAACATCAACTAATAACATCTTGCAAATGTCAGCAACAATAAAATCGTTAAAAATAATAGCAGTAACAACAAAAAAGCAGTAGCAGTAATTGAACAATAGTATCAGATTGTAAAACATCGAGAGAATTGAACTAACAATCACATAGATGAACATGATTTATGAAATACAATTTTCTTACACTTTTAGATGTAAAATCATCAATAATAGTATCAACATTAATATTGTCCAACATATCCTTCTCGATCCATAAAATAGCTAAAACATTCAACCTTTTTTGTAACATTGATGACCTTAAGTAGGTTTTCAATAATTTTAACTTTGAAAAACTTCTCTCAGATGATAATATAGTTATAGGTATATTTAATAGAATTTGATAAGTGATTAAAACATTTAGATAACAATCTACAACTTTAACAAATTCTAAAATTTCAACTGATGACGTTAGCTCATTGGGCAAAGTTATTTGCGACACTTTTTATTCAGAAAATATCATCTAAATCCACGTTTGATATATTATCATGAGAAAAAGTTGCTATAAAATTAGTGCAACAATCTCTTAATTCATTATCATCCAATAACATCAACTTATTTGAATCAAATAAGAATCCAAAAATATTTCCAAATGTTGTTAATTATTCAAATATATTCTTCAACAATGCAATTTCCATATCCACAATAACTAGAAAGTAATTAACTCTGAAAGAATCCTCAGTTGATTGTATTTATCCATCATGATAATTTTCATCAAATTATTTTTTCCTAATAATACGTCTAATTGGAAATGTAGGCTCTACATTCATCTCATATGTAAGATTTTTGTCAATATTCATATTAAAGGCAAACTCCTCGTCTCTATATTTCTCAAAAAATACCTCACACCTTCTAATTGCTCTATAGGAGCACCAATGTACATAGATTTAGACTGCAACTTTTTACTCACCATGTTAATAGAAAAAAAATATCATACCTAATAACCATACTAAGTAAAAACTCAAAACTCTCAATTAAACTAACCAAACTTTCCACTTCACTATTTGACTTGGCATCATCACAAGATCTAGATAATTTCATCACAGTCAATCTTATTTTAGGAGCTTGAAATCTAATAGTTATTAACACTTTTTATTCAACTTTCCTAACGAGTGTTAGACAATGATTTTATGGTTAAGCCCTAAACATTATCAAGTAAAACCTTCCACATTTTAAGAGAATTTGAAAATAATGCATATATGTGTTGCACAACTTCAAAAAATGAAACAACTTTAACATAAGAATGTTACATATCATTAAAAGTAAGATTAAGATTATGATAAGCATATGACATAGATAATGCTCTAGGATTTATTTCAAGTAATCATTTTGAAACCTTTGTAATTTTTCCTTCATATTAAAACTATTGTCATAACCTTATCCCTCATATTATGGACATTAAGATCAAGAGCCTTAAATGTATTCAATAATTCATTGAAAAGTCTCGATCCTAATGTGTCATCTATCTTCAAGAACTCTAAAAAGTACTCCCTTATTTTTATTTTTTATTTATCATATTTACACTTTGTACTAACAAAATCATTTGTTCTTGATGTCTCAAATATGGGGCATAATCAAGAATAATAAAAAAGTATTTCACCTCTTTAATGATCATTATGATAAGACTTCTAACATTGTAAGCTAATAGAGAAATCAACTCATTTTGAATTTTGTGACCAACATAATGAAGATGAATTTCATGATTTTTGAATATTTCTAACATGATCTTGCATTACTCCATCAAATTTAGCAATCATCTTAATTAATGTAAAAAATTACCATTACCATCTTGGTAAAGTTTCTCATTGGATCCTCAAAAAGCCAAATTATATTTAGCAAGACATTTCACAATATAAATTATTCTTATCAAAACTTGTCTCCAGCATTCTTTCTTCTGTACAATTTCTTGATGCAAATCTTTATTAATTACTTAATTTTTTCTCAATCTTATCCTTAATGTATTCCAACTCCTCATGTTAGTCATATGATCAACACTATTCTCATGTTCTTTAAGTCTCTCACTAAGATGCTTCCATCTCTAAATCCATCATTTACTAATGCATTTTATTTGCTATTAAATTTAAATAACTTACAGTAAGAAATAATATACTTTATCTATATATTTAGAGTAAATCAACCATTTTTCTAATGATAATCTCTCCATTACTTAAGAAAGTTATTAGTAGCCGAGATGCATATGCTCCAGTGGATGTGTGACATTGCTAGAAGAGATAAGGTCCGAAATAATATGGTGAGAGATAAACTACAAGTGGCTAGTATTGCCGACAAGTTGAGAGAGACCAGGTTTAGGTGGTTTTGGCATGTGAGCAGGAGGCACCCTGATGCTCTTGTGCGACACTGTGAGAAAATAACACTTCGTGACTGCAAGAGGAGAAAAGGAAGGCCAAACAAGAATTGGAGGGAAGTGATGAAGAAGGATATGATAGAGTTGGCCCTTACTGAGGAATTGTCCAGAAATAGAAAATTTTGGTGTGCTAGGATCCCGGTAAATGATATCCTTTAAAGTTTAAAGTGCACCAAAATAGTTATGGAAGTTATTGGAAGCTGTTTATTGTAAAGCTCTGATGACGTATTTACCGCTTAGGAAGTCTAACCCTAGTGTCCAATCTGTCTTTTCTAGTTGCAAGTCATGGACAAGTCTTTCTGTCCTATTACTTGGCTTTTTAGCTCTGGATTATAAGGAAAGGTCCCTTAAGGCCATCCGATACCATTAGATTGTTCATACTCACATGGCTACTGAGCAAGGATCCCTAGCATAACTCGAGACATGAAGAGTTGCACTTTGCAGCTTATCAGGTATTAGCAGATTTGGGCACCATATCAAGTGTTTTCTTTTCCTTTTTTCTTTTATTTATTTATTTAAGTTTTATTTATTTACTCTTTTAACATATCAGTTCTTTAACATATCTACTCTTTTAACCTGCAACACTTTTTTCATTATCACATTTGCATGTGGGTATACTGAAAACAGACTCTTTACTCTGTAGGTATAAGGTTGTGTACTATTAGACTTCCCCTGACCCCGCATTGGTGCGGGAGTTGGACTGGGTGTGATGATGAATAAGAATATGGAAGATGTCGAGAGCTATTGTTTAAAGGAAACACAAGATTCGATTCTCATATAGGCCCTTTGTTTAACTAAAATGTCTCTAACTTTATTATCAAAATTATCCTAATTTCTTAGACCATAAATATCCAATATAGGAATTAGTTGCTCATCTGCCCTTAAATTTTCTAAATTAGATGCATTTGATAGATGATCATGCTCATTCAATTTACTAATATACTCTTGAATCTGAATCTCATCATTTAAATTTTCTTTATGTTGTTCGAAATTATCTTCACCTAATTCCTCATGATTCTTACCAAAGGAGCCTACTCTTTTAATAAATTTATTAATTACTCCTTTTTGGGATTCAATTAACTATTCTACTTGATTTCTTTTTTTTTCCCTTTCCAAACAAATGCTTTTTAGGCAACATAATATAAACCAATTATAACACAATTGGATTAGAAAAAGAATAGAAGAACCTATATAGAATTAGAAGAAGTATGTAGGCTCAACAAAACATCAAGTGCTCAAAAATATATCACAAAAATATATCGATAGTATTATAACTATGACAAAGGAAAAAGTAAAGATAAAAATTTAATATTGTATATTAAAGATGAAAAAACTAAAAACAAGCTTTTATGATAGAAACTATTATGTTCAAATTTTGGTTTCAATTTTTCAATTAATTATAAAACATCAAAATCTAGTAGTCATTTACTTTTCACCAAACGTAACAAATATTGAAATTATAATTGATCTAATTATGATGATGATAATAGTGCGAAGAAAAAGAGAAATAAATTATCTTTTTGACAATAGATATATATGGAGAAATTATAATAATCTTATCATAAATACATATTTTAAAATAAATATGATAAATCGAAATATAGTTGAATTACAATGTATCTATTGTAAAAAAGTGAATTGATTTTTTCAAATAAAAATAAAAGTTTTCAATGTAACT
>JANSVA010000007.1:3925504-3954797 GCA_025504915.1 Erythroxylum reticulatum
GTGCATTGATCACTTTATGGTTATTTGCTCAATGTTTTGGTGCTAGTAAATTGGGGATAAGGCATAAAGGGAGAAGATATTATCAGAATTGGAGTTCAATTATTAGATTATTCATAATAGTAGGCTAACCAATTGGATTACAAAGTGAGAAAATGTTCGTTGGTTCATTCCTCTAGTGTTTGATCTAATTCATTTCCCTGTTGTGGACTATACTAACCTTATATGGCCAGATTTTCTGCATAGTGCTTATTTTCTAGTTCAACAATTTGGTAGATTAGAGAATTAGTTTTTACACCCTGTTTCCATAAGTCTCTAAATATTAGAGTGTTCACCAATTGTGCTGCATCTCTGGGGACTTGAAAATTTGGTGTCTCGTTCATTATGTTGGAAGAGGTGGTGGCTTGTATGCAACTAGGTCATAACAAGTAAACTCTAATGGATTTCCCATAAATAGTCAAGTTATTTAACTGGAAGATTCATAGAGCAGAAGTTATTGTAGATTTGATAAATCTGCATTGTGATGATTTTAGAGTTTAAATATTGGGAAATTGATGGTTTAGTTGCAAGAATTAAAAGGGTTGGAGTCGAATGGTGGATCTGATTGCACTGGACAAGAGGATTTCATCATCCTCTTAACACTTGTGTTAGGCAGCTTTTGGTCATTCATTCAGAAATACCAAAATCTTATGTTAGTCTGAGCAGCATCCTCAGTGCTTTTTCATCCATTACTTATTTTGCTACGATGTCAATAATTGGGTGATTTCATTTTGAAAATAATTTTGCTCATCCTCGTCAAGTAAATAAGCATGTCTAGCAAAATCGAAAGATTGTTTCTCCTCCCAAAAGACTACGAGGAGTTTAATGCATTACTTCATATTTGTAGGAGCTCCTAATTAATCTCATAGTTGGACTTATCCCCAGCACTGGTGCGAGGGGATACACTTTGCCTTTTACATTTCATCTTTATTGACCATTTCTACAACGTAAATGATGGAGAGAACAAATTCCAGCCGCTCATTCAATCACTGTTTTGTTTTCTGTAAATGGTATCTCTGTAATTAGTCGCATGTTTTTTTATATGTTCATCTTGTAGGGAAAAAGATGCACTGCATACCCTGCTGTGAAACTAAATGTTGTCTTGGCTGGGGCAACGTGGCTAGAGCCTGATCCAATAGATCGCTGCTTCACTGATGGAAATTTAGTGACTGGAGCTGCTTGGCCTGGCCACCCAGAGTTTATCTCTCAGTTAATGAAATTGCTTGGTATTGATGTTTCATTTTAGTTATTATTGTTCATTTCTCAGCACTCAAAAGTGTAGCCTATAGATAATGGTTAGCACCTTCTGGCACACATCGACGTGTGAATACTCGAAACCACGACTCCTTGTCAATGTATGGTCTCCCTTATTAGTGAATTATGGGCGGGACGTTGAAGTCCCAAAATAATTCTTAGTAGGCGTTTGGTTTGAGGGTTTGGGAACGAAGAAATGAAATAATTGTAAAAAATAGTGTTTGCTTTGAGGTTTTCAATTCCAGGGGAATGAATTTATCTCATCAAATTTGAGAATCTACTAAACCCACCAAGGTGGGTAGGTATCGAGTTTTCATTCCAATAACTATTTTTTCCTTTTTTTCCTTATAAAATCAATATGCTTCTTTTTTTCCTTATAATTATTGTGTTGTGATTTAATTTGATTTTTCGTCTATGAATTTAACTCTTAAAAAAAAGGAAAAATACATAGCGAATTGTTTTTTACGTTGGTGTTTATTTATTTGTTTTGTAAAGCTCTTAATGACTTTCAAGAACAACGAAACAAAAATACTTTTTTTTAATAGTTTTTAACCTTCGTATAGAGACGCAAACTTTTCATTTTTATCCAACGTGTGTTTCTTCATAAAAGTCGTGCCTTTTTTGTTTTGATAAAGCCTTAACCTTGGGATAAAGAGAAGAATTATTTTCATATTTATTGAGGGTAAAAATGGTATTATATTATCTTTCATTCCTATTAATGCAACAAACCAAACATTATTGATATTAATATAGAAACCCAAGTTACGAACTAAACATCATTTTTTTAAATTTTCATACCCATCTTTATCCCCTTCTATTATTATACCCATATCCATAGCCAACTCTGTGCTTAAACCAAACACTTACTTATTCTCCATCTTTTGGTAGTAGTTAAAAAATAAGGTTGAATTCTTAGAGAATTAAATATTAGTTTTTAATTTCAAGTAATAAAATTAAAAAAGAGGATGTTTGATTAAGTAACCGATTAACTAAAATTAATAGGAAATTAAATTAAATTAACTAAATATAAAACGGGAAAATTCAAGAATATTTAATTCTAATTTAAGGGGAAAATATCATCTAATTATAATATTGATTAATGGTTGAAAAAGAATATTTTTTTTACAATTATAGTAATTAGTCTTAAACATATTAGGATAGTCGTAATAAGTCTCAAATTTTCTTATGTTCAAACTTATCATTTAAATTAAAATTTATCATTTAATGATTGGGTGTGATAACATTCCAATTAAATAAATAATAGCAATAATCTTAGTGAAAAAGACAACCTTAAATTAAGTAATAGAGATAGTTGCACTTATTCAACTTTGTTTTTCTGTTTATCATAAGTTAAATACGTAATTTTATAAATAATTTAATTACTACTTGCATCAATTTTTTATGACAATTACATATCATTGAATTTATCGATAACAATAGAATAATCAATATTAAATTAAATTATTAGATTAACAAATATTAATCATTAATAAAATATAAGAACTCAAAACAAAAAAAATACTTGAATTAAAATATGCATAAAAAATTTAGAATATAAAACCTCACAAGATTATAACTAGAAAATCGAATCTTCTTGAATCAAAATAAATGAATTTAACCATACATGAACTTTGCTTCAATAATAAAAATAGAAGAAAGATAAAGAATTTTGAGAAAAGTAAGAAGAGAACTATTTTCTGTTACGAGGGATGTCCCTTTGATAGGATTTTCCTGATCTAATCATAATCTAATTCTACCTTGCAAAGATGTCTTTCTAAAATAAATTCAAATTCAAATTCAAATTCCTAGATGATAGGGATAAAAAGAAGTTTCTTAGTTAAATTCTAGCTCTTCAAGTGATCAATCTTATCTATTGTATCAATCTCTTCTCTTTATCCAAAATTCGTGGTTATCACTAATAATGTCCCAATTTCATGCAATTTTTACTTTTCATCTCCTAAAACAAAACAAAAATTAATTTTCATATTTAAAGATCAAAATAAATCCAAAACAAAGGAGATAAAATCAAATAATATATCAAGATAACATTTCATCAAATTTTCCTACACTAGATTCATACTTTTTCTTAAGCGTACATCAATTCAATACATTAACGATCTTCATAACAACCTTTCATCTCCCTTCATATTATCTATAAATATCCAAAAGCTAATTTACATTGAAAGGTTAAGGTAAAATACCAATCGAGAGAATAAGTACTTATAAGACACAAAAAATAACATCTCATCAATTCCATTAAAATGAAATGAACAAGACTTGACACCTTCACGAGGATTTCCACTACAAGAATTCTGTAGGTTAGCAATGAAAATTATCGACAGAAAACGTTTGTATTTCGTCGGTAACATAAATTTCCAACGGAATGAAACAACAAACAACGGTGTCGTTAAAACGGTCGTAGGTAAATTTAACGAAGTTAAAATTATCTTAATTAATAATAAAAAAATTATAGTGGACATAATAAGTCTATGTAATTCAAAGCAAATGAATACAACAATTCTAATGTCCTAGTGACCGTGGGTGTCCTGAGATGCTACCCCTCGCCTTCAACTCATCTACCTCATTTCTCAGCTGAGCTATGTAGCCCATCAATGTATCTACTGTGGTCTGAAGTCGATTGACTTGATTGGTTTGCAACCATCTACCAGATGCTACTGTACTAGACGTGGAAGATCGTGAATAACGTGTGTTCGCAAATGATCCTAGCCCAAAGATTCTTCCACAACGATCCCTATTACCTACTACATCAAGATACATCTGACTCTCATCAACAACTTGTTCCTGTTGAGACTGTTGCTAAATGTTTTCTTGTATTTGGTCCTATTAGGGGGCAATGTTTATATTAGTTAGTGATAACTATTAAGAATTGATATTAAAGCATAAATTTCACATACATTCAGTTCTCCATATCGGGTGTTGAGGAATGTCATGCTGTCATGCTTCTTAGTGTGAGTGTGCAAAAACAACTGACGAGGTATAGACCTTATGCCTATAGACTTTTCTTGTATAAGAATAAAATGTTATATGTGAACTAGAATTTATAAAAATTTCGGTAAAGTTTTCTCTATTTTTAGGCTATTTAGTGGATAATACAAGCCCTAACATCAACTACCTACTAAATTTAGTGGATTTTTAAAATCATTTTTAAGATATAAGAGTTACTTTCATCTCCATTCCTATTTTATCTTATGATAATAGGTCGACTCTATCTAGCTCACAACCCATTCTTTATGAATGATCAATACATATTCAAATTAATTATCATATGATTAAAGAGAGTGCACAATGGAATCTTTAAGTTGCTGTCTATTTCATCAAATGATCAATTAATTGATTGTTTTACTAAACCTTTGGTTTGTAGTAGGCTTCATGCAAAAATGTCGAAACTAAGTATGTACAATATAACAATTATTTAAGAATTCTCAATTGTTAACAATTCTTAAAGGTTGCATGACTAGAAGAAGAAATTATCTTTCTATCGAACATGACAAGCTTTTGGAGTTGTTAAGTCATTTGGAGGGGTTTAACTAATATATTATCTTGATTAGAATAGAGACAATGCAATCCTTATTAATCTAACCTAATCTTCTACTTCAATAATTTCTCTTTTGTAAACATAACCTTGATCTAGAAGAATTGATGAAAGTTGAAGCACCAACGGTTCACTTTTCTTGCAAATGTACTAACCCACAAAGTTTACAATAGAAGAGAAAATACACTCGTCAGGATTAAAGAGACAACAAAATTCATTCACCGTCCAATCAATTAACAAAAACAACAATTGACAAAAACAAAGAAATGCCTAAATGGGATCTTATCTTTCAATATAAACATCTATATATTCCATTACCAGAATCAGAATTTAAGAATTGTTTCAAATAGAAACAACTAGCAATTAAAAAGGAACCTAACAAATTAATTTACGAACAAAGCTTAAAGCTTCAACCTTCCTATAATCAATACTGAGTTCAATTGTCCAATATATGGGCAAATCCATACAACAAAATATGAGAGAAAGAGAGCAGAGAAGAAGCTCAAAACCAAAACCCAGAAAAAAACCATGAATATGGACAGAATAAGCAAGATTAAAATGTTAATGACTTACGTGCATAAGTCAATTGAGCTTTGAGCACAGCAGATCCATAGACGTGGAGATGAAAAGAAGAAAGTATGGCGAGAAGGGACACACAGATGAGGACAGTACTGCAAAAGCATAACAAAACCCACAACAAGAAGGAACGAGGAATGAAGATGTAGAACCAAAACGAACTTACGAAGGCGAGAAGGAACCGACGGCGCGAAAACGTATAACGAAAATGATGTTGTCTTGTAACGACGTCGTTTTTGATTTTAGTAAACTTTCGAAGGATGCAAAGGGGGTCGTTTTAATTTAAACTTTACTAATGGAATACACTTCTATCAGTAAATCACCGATGGAATACATTCCATTGGTAATTTTTCATCAGAAATCCATTATTTTCTTCTAGTGTTAACTCTATATGCTCAAAGTGTTTAGGGTTCATTAAACTCTCAAATCAAAACATAGCAAGTTATTTTTATAAGCTTGTTAAAGAATCATATCTCCACCACTAGACAAAATGAACCTAATGTATAAATTAAAGGGACTTAGTAAAGGTTGTAAAGTCACTTAGGTAAGGTATGATTAGAAAAAACTTTTTGGCTAAATAAATGGAAGGAAATCATACAAACTTATCAACTAAAGTTTTAACTTAAATCATAACAAGAAAAAAAGGAATTGGTGACAGAAAAATAATGACGGAAAATAATTTATTGGAAATTATTGACAATTTTTATTTGTCTATCAGAATAGTTGACAGGAAAAATATAATTTAGTGACAGAATAATACCGTCTACAATTAAGGCAAGAATTGATGGCAGAATAATAAAGTTTTGACTTTTCTACAGAATATTAGTGACAAAAAATTCCATTAGTAAATTTTCAACCTATATGTCTTCGTCTGCTTGAGGTTGAATGATATCAACTAAAAGAAAACGACGTTATTTGGTTTAACACCAAACGACGTCATTTTGGTAACCTTAAAACACACCCGCCCCTCACCGTCGGCTTTCCTTCTTTCTTCTTCTCCTCCTTATTGCATCTTCTCCTTTGAAACTTTCTCCTCTTTCGTTCCTTGGTCTATCATCGGCGTTATCATAAGTTGGTGCTGCATCAGAAGCTCATTGTCTTCTCCTACCATTATTGCATTTTCGTGGGGGTATATTTGTGGTTTGATTTGAGTATTTTATTTCGTATGTTTGAGTATTTTGTGGATGGATAAGACCATTTAAGGTTGAAATGTTAGTGTTAGAAGGTTTAGTTTTCAAATTTGCTTATAAAATTGGGATGATTTGTTGATGCATATTAGGTGTTTGATAAAATACCTCTTGTTTGAAAATTTTCTTAATATGTGAAGATGGAGTTGATTTGTTAAGCCGAATGAGTTAATGCAATAGAAGAATAATCAAATTTGACAAATTGAATCTAAGCTTAAGCCTTGACTAAATCTTCCTAAAAGACATAAAACCATAAAGAACAAACACTAGAAGTTAAGTGAAAGGTTTATGGTAGTTTTTTAAGTATGCAAACTACATATAGTAGCTTTGGTGGATAACGGATCTTGATTTAATCAAATGCATGAAAAGAATGTGTTCTTAAACTGAGAACTAGATCAAGCAATTTATATGGAACAACCAAGAGCAATGCTTCATAAAGACCAAAAGTAAAAAGTTCATATTGTTAAAGTCAATCTATAGTCAAAAGATCCAACATTACATATGTAACTTTGTTATTATACGTGGAATTTTTTTTTGATATCTAGTAAAAACAATGAATTTTGTAGTAAATAAATAAATTAACTATCAATAATGTTTAAAATGAAAAATATGAGTGAGCCTACATGCATCTGTGGAAGTCACCAAGAATCATTCAAGAAGATCATTTTCACTTCTATAAGCTACATAAATATTAAGCAAATTGTTGAACAATACAAATATCTTAGATTATAAGTTGGTTTTGCCTATTGCCAATGGTGAATGACTATTTAATAGGCAAAATCCTCAACTATTATAAGAAGAGGAAGAGATAAAGGTGGTTTCTTATTGTAATGCAATTGGTAGTCATATATACACTATATTTTAAATAAAACTGGATACATTTTTATTGTTAAAATAACTAGTAAATTTTGATTGAATCTCAAATAAATTCATTAAGAAGCAATAAAGAAAACATTCATAAATAGTAGAGACCCTAAGTATCAATGTAAACCAAACATAAAGATAGCAATTATAACTATATCAATATCATAATAAAGAAATAGGAATGAATATGGAGTATATTTGTACAATACAATTGATTATAAATCATATAACTAAGTTGAATCTTAGAGATAACATGGAGGCTCGGGAGGAGAGAGTCTTTCCATACATATAGGAGGATCAATAACCCACCATGAGCATGCACAGAGACTTGTAAGTATCTAAACTTCACACTTATTTTGTACATGTTTTACTTTGTTGTATTATAGATAACGGTATTGGTATAAATGCCTAGTGCCATATATGAATGTGTTGAGTTTTTTTATTTGTTCAACAGGGAGGAAGATCTAAAGACTTTTCCTGCATATTGAACCTAAATGTTTAGATGTGAATTATATTTAATAAAAATTTCGGCATAGTTTTCCCTAAATTTATGATATGCCCCCCATTTGATCAAATAAAAAAAAAACTAAACACAACTATATATAGCACAAGACATTTATACCAATACCATTATCTATAATAAAGCAAAGTAAAACGTGTACAAAATAAGTGTGAGGTTTAGATATTTACAAGTCTCTGTGCATATTCATGGTAGGTTATTGATCCTCTCGTATGTACAAGAAGACTCTCTCCTTCCGGGCCTCTATGTCTGTTGGTGGAGTTCCACCCTGAGATTGTCATTGCCACAAGGCTTCTCCAATACTCCTACCATCGACTCTATATTTACTCCAAAATAAAACACGGTCGTACACCATCCTTGCGTATCGCACCAATGAAGTTGTGATAATGTGTATGAGCTCGTTTCTCCCATAGTCTATATATGCTAGCGTCGATACCAAAATTCCAAAAAAATTCTTTCTAAAATAAGAAGAAAAATTTTAAAAGTAATATCATGTTATAAAATTTATGTAATTAGTGTATTTAAAACAATATAAAATAAAACTAAATGTTTATTGTACCTCAAACTCCTTAAAGTAAAATTCCTTTGTTGCCTGAGAGATATTCTTCCAGATATAACCCTTAGGATCAATTCGTTCTTTAAATTTAGAAGTCATATTTCTGGAACACGGTCTAGACGGAAGCAACCTAATATAAGAAGTAATTTGATAAAATGAACAAACTGATAAACCTATAACTTAATTATAAAGAAGTAGTCATTAATGTAATTTCACTTACAAAGCGTCATCAATTGCTATGTACTTTCTTCCGTCTAGTCCCTAATCTCTAGGCCTGAAGACGTCTCTGCTTTTCGATAAAGTGGTATTGGACGATATATGAGTTAGGGTTGAGGATATCTTGCAGTGGGTGATGCCTCATCTGCAGCTGTAGGTTTGGGAAGGGGAGGAGGTGAGCTACTGGGAGCTGCAGAATGTGACGATCCACTTACATAGTAAGTGCCGCCGATCAAGCCTCTAAACGTAGGCCGCATAACCTCATACTGTCTTTTTGGTCCCATACGACGAACCTGAAAATCATTGTTTATCGAATTTTCTACTTATATAATAATTTAAATTCAATATTTGATACAATAAATCGAAAAGGAAATGAGGTGATTTGTTTAATGTCATATCCAAGTACAAATGATGAAAATGACAGTTAACAATTATAGAATAAAAACAATAACAACCCTCATTCAGTAAGGCATAGGAAAAATTCTTTTAGATATAACAATATATCAATGTTCAGTTGCTTATGTACTATATTGCAACGATAAATTAAAATGATATAATTATTTTGTTTGTTTCCATGTGACATGGGATTCGGTAAAGATAAATGAGTCCCCGATGTTTAGATTCCTGAGAAGTGTCCTGGTCTGTTCAAGTGCACCAATTGAAATAGTGATACTTCTTCCCTCAGGTGCACGCTTTTAAACACCTTCTTGCAACATCGTTTCTGCTATAGCTAAACTTATTGAGGATACACTAAATACGTCGTCGGTCTTAGTATGAAAGACTAACTCTCCAGATAAACTAATAGCGGGAACTGATTTACCTAAAACACAATCAGTATATAACTTTCATAATGTCATATTAGAAAACGGTTAAACGAACCAATAGTGGATATTAATGCATGCGTGAGTGTCTAGACGTGGTATGTGGAATTGATGAATTTTGCTTAAGAATCGATCTCCCTAATCCTTTACATACTGTAGTGACATCGCTCTTGCCTCTATCGGCTTACATTTGATCTTTGAGATTTAAGGAAGTTTAAAACATTTGGTATAGACCATCAAATGTGAATATATATAATCATTTCACCAAAGGAAATGAGATGTACAAAATAAGGAAAGAGACGCTATCCAGATCATACTAAACACCTTGAAGTAGAAGATCGACCATAGAAGGCAAACGATCCTTAGTGTATGAAGTGACGATTTTTCTTGCATACTTTATTCCTTCGGTTAGAACAATTTTTCCACATTCCTCCCAACGGAAGGAATTACTACCATCCAGAACCAATCGCCAGGTCAACATTCCTTGAATAAGATTTGCAATGAAATTCTTTACATAATATAGTGAAAAGGAAATAATTTATCATGTTCATTAAAAAAATCAATTACAAACACAATTTAATCACTATCATAACTTAATTGTAAACTACAATCATCTTCTTCTTCGGATGAATAAGAATCAAACTCGGACTCCTCTTTAGATCTCTGACCCTCGTCATCTTCTCCAGATAAATTATCGATAAATTCGTTCGATGCATCGTTTAAAGGTTCATTATCGTCATATGTCACAGATGCATTTATAAATGTGACATCTTCCTGAAATGCTTCAGTGTCAACTCTCTGCTCTCCTTTTTTACGTGATTGGAAAACACCTCTAGGTTTAACTGTGTAAACCGTCAACCAATATATCTTATCTCGTTTTAAGCTTGGGAAAGGGACATAACACACCTGTTTTGCTTGTATTGCCAAAACAAAAGGTTCAAACTGTCTCAATCTTCTCCTTATGTTGACTTCAACTAGATTGTATCAGCTATGCACTTTGGTTCCAACTCCTAAAGTCGGGTCATACCAGTCATATTTAAATAGTACACATCGCTTAATTGGCAAAGCAAGGTACTTAACTTTAAGTATTTCAATTATTTTACTATAGTAATATATCAATTCTCCCCGTATGGCAACTCCACTGTTTATTGTTGCTATGCTATGCCCATGATATTCTGTATGGTATTTGTATCCATTCACGAAAAATATCGGATATGATTTAACAATTTGTAGAGGTCCCATTGAAAGATCATCAATGAACTTGTTCTCTATTGGATTTTCTACATCCTACATAAAAGAAGTTATCATACCATTAATGTATAATGTCATAGGAATACTTAAATATGATATTGAACTATTAGAATAGTTGTAAGTAAGAACTTATATATCTCTTGAATCATTGAGGAAAGTATTTTCCAACTTCTTTATTTATATCATCCTGTGTGTTGTCCGGCATTATGTCACGTAACAATGCCTCATACAATCTAAATATATTATTATGTATTTCAGTAATGAACTACACAGAAACATAAAGGAAGAAATCACAATGTTCAACTTACTGCACGAAAGGTTGAACCTCTTGATAGTTTAATAAAATGTAGCCATGTGCAGCCTCAATTTCTTCCTCTGTTAACATTCTTATTGTTGGACATCTATATGTTCGTCCAAGATATGTGAAAATGGACAAGTTATCATCAACATCAGTCGTTCCTCCCCCATGGTCATTACGAGGAACTTTTCTTTCTCTTGTGTGAACAAGCGACTCGAAATAATGTCCATAAAATGTACTAGCTTCCTCCACTAAATAAGCATTACATATCGATCCTTTAACTCTGGCCTTATTTTTCACATTTTTTTAAATGATGCAAATACCTATATTGGACAATGGTTATTACATTATTGTAATAAAAGCATAATAATATGGTTATAGTAATAATGTTTCTTCACTTACCTCTCAAATGGATACATCCATCGATATTGACCTGGCATGGCTAGTTTTTCCTTGTGCGCTAAATGCACAGGTAGATACTCTATATATTTAAAGAAGCTTAGAGGAAAAATCCCTTCTAACTTGCATAGAATTACTAGAATTTCCTTTTCGAGTTTCTCCATGTCTGCCAACTTTAATTCAGATGATGTTAAACTTTTGAAAAACATACTTAATTCTGTTATTACTTCCCAAACCTTATTTAGTAGCAACTACTGAAATGCAATTGGAATTGGCCCTTGCATAAACACATGTCAGTCATGAATTTTCATTCCAAATAGTTTGTACTTCCTCAGGTCCACACACCTAGCCAAGTTCGAAACAAAACTATCAGGAAACTTTAGACTTTTCAATGATTCACACAAAAGCTCCTTTCTTTTTTGTCTAAAGTGTAACATGCTTTTGGATATTTTTCGGTGCGAAGATCTTTATGTAATTCATTCATTCTATAAAAAAGTTACAAATCAGCTCGTAATTTTGCATTATCTTATGTCCTCCCTTCAATATTCATAATAGTATTGAACAAGTTGTCAAAACTAATTTTCTCAATATGCATAACATCTAGATTATGACGTATCAAATTAGATTTCCAATATGGCAAATCCCAAAATATGCTTCATTTTCTCCAACCAAAGTTTTGACTAACGCTTGTATTTACTTTATCGACTTCAAATTCTGTTACTTCCAGTAAGCCTAATTCCTCAATCTCTTGGAAAATTGCTTCACTAACTTTTATAACAGGAGGAGGTGTTTTAACCACCCTATTCTTAATGAACTTTTGTTTATTGCGCCTAAATGAATGATCTGAAGGAAGAAATTTCCTGTGATTGTCAAACTAACATAATTTTTCCCGTTTGGAAGATCAAACGCATCAGAATCATTGCCACAATAAGGACAAGCCAATTTTTTAGTTGTGCTCCATCCAGATAACATGGCAAATGCTGAAAAATCACTAATGGTCCACATCAAAGACGCCCTCAACACCAAATTCTGTTTTAGAGAGATATTATATATTTGAACACTATATTCCCATAGATGCTGTAATTCAGATTTTAATGGTTGTAAGAACACATCAATTTTATGCTTCGGATTTGTAGACCCTGGCATAATCACTGTCAAGAACATATATGCCTCTTTCATACACATCCAAGGAGGCAAATTATAAGGAGTCACTGTGATTGGCCATGATGAATATTACTGCCCGGATTGACTAAAAGGTTGGAAACCATCCATCGACAATACCAACCTAACATTTCGACATTCAACTGCAAAATCAAGATAGGTGTCATTGAAATGCTTCCATGCCAGTGCATCTGATGGATGACTCATTATTATATCTTCCTATTTGTGTTCAGCATGCCATCTCATATGAGATGCAGTAACATCAGAAGTATAAAGTCTGTAAAGTTTCGGAGTTAGCGGGAAATAATACATCCGCTTCTATGTTACTAATTTCTATTTCATTGAATGATTTTTAGGCTTAAACCTAGATTGGCCACAAAATTTGCATTGTTCTAAGTCCTTATCATCTCCCCAATACAACATACATCCCAATTTGCAACAATCAATCTTTTCAACGGGCAAACCAAGACTCCTAATAAGTTTCTTCATAATGTAAAAACTATTAACCATTGTATGATCTACAGGCAGTGATTCATTATACTATTCTAGAATTTTATCAAAACTACGATCCAAAATATTTCCTTCAGACTTTATGTTCAATATTCGAGTAATTGAAGACAATTGGGTCATTGTATCACAATTTGACCACAATTCTCGGTCAGCTGACTTTAGTAAGTCAAAAAACTGTTTTGCTTATGAGTTAGGTTCTTCTTTAGGATTTTTCCTATTTTTCTCAAAGGTATAACTGACCCCATCATAAACCATTCGCATGTGCGAATTTTCTTTTTGTTCCATATAATTTGTTATAAATCCAATCCCCTCTTTCATACTTGCATGTACGAATTTTCTTTTTGTTCCATATAATTTGTTATAAATCCAATCCCCTCTTTCATACTTATTTAGGTTGACAGACGAATCTGGTTGATTACCCCTAGAGGTGGTAGAAATGCCTGGTTCCCCATGTCGTGTCCACTCAAAATAATTGAAGACAAACACTTTTCTCAGTAAATGCCCATTAACTTCATTAATAGTAAGAAAACATTTGTGTTTTCACTTTTTACAAGGATATATAATCTTTGCCCCATCTATAAATGCAGGTTAAAAACATGCATAATGAATAAAAGCTTCCACTCCTCAGCAAATTCAGGATTAATGAAACCATCATCATTTTTTCTTTTATACATCCAAGATCTATCCTGAAAACTCATTTCTGGACAACTGTTAATTTAAAACAGTGAATCTATAGTTAGTATTGGATCATTGTCTCATAATAAATTTCAAAACATCTAAGATAAGAAATGTGAATGAAGATAACAAGTTCTCGTTATGACCCATAGACTCCTCATTTTTTTCACTGATAAGCCTCACAGTTACCATGGATCACAAGTTATGGGTTAAGATTTATGGGTTGAGATCTAAAACAATTGTAAACTTAACATCTAGCATATATGTTTGTAATTATATATGTTTGAAGATAATTAATGTTAAAACTCCTATATTAAATATGTACTGGTCTCAAATTTCATAAGTATTCATAACAATATGAATACTTATTTTAATAAATTACTTTAACATATGCAATTTTAAAAAGATATACGTGTAATAATTTGTACATGAAAAGTACAGAAATATCCAAGTAAACGTAAGTTCAAGAAAACGTAGTAACAAACAAAATCACTAACCTCAACTAAACGGTAACAGGATCTTCCTGAAGTACGTGAAGGAAGATGACGTGAGAAATATACAAATTGATACAAATATCATTTTTCAATATGTGTCAGAAATCATTCTTCAAATCCATAGTTATAAGGATATATAAGTACTGTGAATAATTGATATCCTACAACCTATTCCAAAAAATGCTCGCATTATAAAAATCAGGATATATTAAAACAATTGCCATGAAATATTATAATAATTCAAAGTCATGAGTTATATGAGAAGCTTATTGAAAATTAATTTGGCAGCATTTCTCCTATAAAATGGACATCCTCCTTTTCAAAAAAGGGTCATTACTGCAATAAAATTACACTTCTATATTCACCAGTAATTACAACTCAATTTAGGTCTCCAAACTATATGTCATTACGTTTATTAACCTTAATTAACTGATAACCTAATAAATAAGACTTGATTAATTAAACTATTAAAAAACAAAACAACTAAATTAATCAAGACAAATCAATAATGTTAGGACTTCATATTGAACCCCCCTTAAAGCATTTAGTTTTGTAACTATTTTCATTGGATAGATAGAGATAAAGTTGATTTACTTAGTGCACAATTGAACTCTATAGACTTTTAAATTGTTGTTAGGCCTTTACGTTAACATAAATAAAGTGCACAATAGTATGCTTTTTAGTTTTCATGTCTTATAAGTCTAGTGCAAGGTAAGTTTTGTAACCCTTTTCTAAAAGGAAATAGAGATCGTTGCTTGCTATGATTCCCTAATTAGAATTATAACTCTCCATAAGTAACTGAAATTCCTTTTTTAAATCTTAAATTAGAGGAATATGAATCTCATAATAAGAAGGTGCCTCAAATCTTGGATACGTTGTTGTAGCATCTATTACTTCTTCAACGTAAGGTGAATTTAAGACATTTAAAGGAAATATATGAATTATAAACTATCTATCCCAAGCTTTTTTACATCATAAGACAACATCCTTATCAATTATAGCACTTTTTAAACTTAGATAAAAAGCAAGTATAGTTCTTAGACGAAAATAAGAATTTATGTCAATAATAACTTTTCTTTTTTTTTTAATCTAATACTTGTTATGCTTCATCATCTTCAAAAGATAAATTTTTTATCTGTTTATTTTCTATTTTTATACTTATTTTAGAAAATGATTTCCAATCCTCTTACAGATATCAAATGGTGCTTTTTTTTGTGTAAAAAGTTATGTTACCTTTAACATTAACAAATTGCCCTTTTATTCTATAAATTTATCTCCCTTTAAACATTCTACCACATACATATAGTAATGTTGAATATTTCCATATGGTGTTTAAGCCAAAAAAAAAATAATTTCCATGTTGGGTTATCTTATCATGAACACAATATGTTAAGTTCAATGAATATTTTTTTATTCCATATTCTCTATTGTAATATTAACCTAACAAATATGAGAAAATTTTTTATGACATGATTACCAAAATAGACAAATAATTAAGCATTAAATTTAAAGATCAATGATTCTTATTGTTCCCTTTTTCATTTCAATAGTTAAAGAAACTATTGAAGTTTATGTATATGATGTATATCCATTTATGTATACGTACAATTAGTGGAATTATATCACAAGTTTAAACACTGACAACTGGTAAGTTATAATTAAAAGATTTTAAAAGTAACAATTAATTAATCAATATATTATCACCATAGGCTTATTGTTTAAAATCTAATAGATAAATATATGCACTTTAAAGAACACAACAAACATTACCTGGTAGTTGGAAGTTTTGAGGAAAATAAATGTGAGAATATTTTGATATATTCATTATGGATAATAACATTGAATATAGTAAATATTGACAAACAACTGAATTTGAAAGTCTTAACCCCCTATATAATGTATAAGGCTATATACGATCAAAAATAGAAAAAAGACAATTTTAAACGATACGAAAGGTAGTCAAACCTATGAAGAATACCTAGGTTTGATTAAGCATTAATGGTTCAATAACACTCCATTGTGAGCATCAATATTAGGCTATGGATATTTGAACTTTATCCATAAGATAGTTATATTCTGATGCACACTACTAATCAAAGTAATTTTTTTTGTAACCATTACAGTTTTGACAACTTATTTAATTATTGTAAGAAATGATATTTATAAAATGATGTGCTACTTTATTTGCCTAGTTGCATAAGAATTGGAGGCATATTTTCACAAAGCTTTAAAACATATTCAAGATGACATCTTTTTAGCTACTCAAAAGTTAAATATCTTTACCGAAAATTTGATATGCAATTAAAGAGAAATATCACATTAAATAAAAAATTGGTCATCATGTAAAATGCTTCAATCCAAACTCGCTTTAGAAGTGCTATCTAAAATCAAATTTACACAAAATTTCATTACTAAATTCTAAAACAATCTATTAGGTAAGTTATCTCATTTTACTTAGACAATTAGCCAACCTAAACGATACAATCACATCACTTTCTTAATTAATTGCATCTTTTGGATATTCAATAGTTTGTCCTTGATAAGTGATTGGAAGTATTTTTAATTATGAAAAATCCAAAATTAGTTGGTTTTAGTCAGTAAGGAGGAGTTGAAAATGGTCTAGTACCTAACAGATGTACGAGGGGATAAGTTTTTAAAGAGTTTGTATTTTTATGTTTCAAGTGAGTTTTCTAACTCTACTATACCAATTGCCTCTATTTGAAAGTATAGTTGTCATACTCATTTAGACTAGTTGTATTACTTTTCAGTATCTACATATGTATTATTCAGAGTGTGATTGGTGATTTTTGAAAATTAGTTAGATCCAAAATGGTGGATCTTGGTATGGATAAAAGTGTTTGTAGAGGCTTAGAACGATCATATACTATGTACATGTAAGAGGGAGAAGTTTTGAAAATTGTTATACTTTTTTTGTGTTTCAAATGTGGAAAAAAATGGAACTAGAATCACTTTGGAACATAAGAAGAAATATATGTTATTTGTAAAAGAAATGTCCAAGTCTACAACAATATTATCCACCATGGTTTTTGAAAATAGTAATTTGAAAGTTTAGAATAGAACTCTTATGATAATTTAGTGTTGGAAATAATGTGAATTAATTCAAAATTCTTATTATAACAACTAAAATCTTATAATATTATAAGTGAGTCATTTATATTTTTATTTATGATCTTTTTGCAAATAGAAGATGAACACTTCTATAAATACTATAATCCATTTATGATCTTTTCACTCTTCATTCTCCATTCTCTCATTTCTTAACAAAGTGGTATGAGAGCCATGTTTCTTAAAGTATAGAAGAGTGTTGTGAGGGAAGTATAAAGTATGGCAAGTAGTGGACTCATTTCCTTCAAATTTTCTCATCTTATAAAGTAGAATTATATCTATGCATAAGAGTTTTATTTAGCTTTAAAAATGTTTGGAAGGTTTAGAGAAAGCTACGAGAATCCTTAAAATGAAACAAGCTTATCTCAAAATGATAAAGAAGCTTTGTCCAAGATAAGAAAGAAGGATTAGTAAGTTCTCATTCTAATTCATCAATATTTGGATAATTCAATGTTTAGGAAGGTAGCCAGTGCTGCTAGTTCAAAGGAAGCGTGAAACATTTTAGAAAAGTTTTAAAAGGTATTGCTGAAGTAAAGAAAGTGAGACTTCAAAAACTAGTAGGTAATTTAAAAGTGTTAAAGATAACAGAAATTGAGTCAATTTTGGATTATTGTACGAGAGTGAAGGAAAAAATAAATCAATTAAAGAGATATAAAGACAACATAAAAGATGTTCATGTATTGAAAAAATTATTTGTTCTTTAACTCCTATATTTGATTATGTAATGTGTCATTAAAGAGTTAAAAAATATAGAATCAATGAAAATTAAAAAAACTACAGGGTTCTTTACAAGATCATGAAGAAAAGATCATGAGAAGATAAGATGAGTCATTAGAGCAAGTTCTCAAACTTAAAACTACTTTAAAGAATGATCAAGGAAAAAAGAATCAACTTATAGGTTGTGGACAAGGAAGATGACCTTATTGTGAACTATTTGGACAAAAAGAGCCAATAAAGACAATATAATTTATAAAGAGAGAAACCAAAAATCATAAAGAATACATGGAAGAGTAAGACAAAAAGGACAAGACTATTATTAAAATATAAAAAAGGATATACAAATAGTCTAAAGTTAAATGTATTAATTGTTATAAATTGACCATTATTAATGATAATATTGTATTGCCACTAGTAGTATTGAAGGAAAGACTAATCTTATTGATGATAATCAAGAAGTTAGAGTTAATTTTGTTGTTAACAAGAAGGTAAGAGGAAAATGATGTTGATAATATATGGTAACAATGTAAGCGATCACATATGTCAATACAAAGCCAAATTTCTAGTGTTTTATTAGATGGTGAGAGGCAATGATTCTTTATAGACTAGTCAAAGATAAAAATTGAAAGCAAAGGTATAATTCTAATCAATTCCAAAGATGACACTCACAAGTTGATCACTAAATGTATCTAAGTTAAAAAATTATATTTTAAGTTAAGGCTTACTCCTTGAAAAAGGGTATGATAATTTTATAAAAAGGATTTGCTCTTATCATGTTACCCACTGTTGATGGATGATCCAGTCCAAAATTCCTTCATAATTAGTGGCTGGATAAGAGAAATGGAATAGGGACTGGAATTTTCAACATCGGAAGAGTACCTAGTCAGTTAATTCCTAAAAAGTTTAAATATACTTAGCAACTTACATCAATATTATGCTCAAATAATTTATCTTTAGTTCCTAATTTTTATGGAAAGTTTTCTATAAAATGAAGGATATCCTTGGTATGGCCTCGAGGTAAGAAACCAGACCGTACCAAGGGATAAAGGGATTCTTACTTTTGAAAGCATTCCTACATAAGTTGTTAGTGAATGCTTTTGCATTATTCTTGCTCTAAAATATATGATATCTTATAGAAAAGCACCCAATTAACCCTTGGATCAAATCCATTAGCTTAAATATGGTTCCATTATCAATGTTGTATAGATTATCAAGCACCACTTACTTGACTAAGGTATACCATAAGATAATTGTCCTTAAATGAGAGAAGGAATCATTCTCCAATTGGTGTCCCAAACGGGACCAGTAACCTGTCTAAAAAACAGTGTTAGATCCATTTCCTATCATTGATTTTAACCATCAATTTCGTAATAGGCATTTCAATAAACACCTAACATGCATCAAACCAACATTGCAACATCATAACAAAGTTTCATCATACAACCTTCTAACACTAACATTTAAACCTTAATTCTTCTTACTCATTCACAAAATACTCAAACATACCAAACAAATCAAATGAACACAACATCCATGCATGTGAATACAAAACTACCTCATATACCTCATAAAAAAACAATGGCCGTGGGAGAAGAGGAGGAACTTCCACCGTCGATCACAACACTGACCGAGAGGAGAGGAGAGATGTTGCGTGAGGGAGGAAGGGAAAGCTGCAGGTGTTGGAGACCCAACGGTGAGGGGGGGGGGGTTATTTGGATGGCTCATTTTCATTAACATTATAAAATTCAATTGCCAACACAACAACGACGTATTGCTTTAATATTTACCGATGGTTTATTAGCGACATAATAAACCATTGGTAAAGTCAATTCTTCCACTTGCCTCCATTTTCGCCCGCCTTATTCACCAACAGTTTTCGAGCCATCGCTAACCTAAAATTTTCCACACGTATTTTCTGATGGTTATAGAATTTTTGTCGAAAAAACACGACTTCCTTCCTATTTCAGCGAAAAATATTTATTCTGTCACTAAATGACATTTTTCGGACTAGTTTTCTGATGACATGCATTTTCCATCGCAATTTTGCTACAATTTCTAGATTGTTGCCAAATTTTTGTTGGTAATTCCTTCATTTCTTATAGTGCTTTATGACCTTAAAATTTGAGATAAAAAATGGTGACTTGATGATGCCCTTGTTTTGGAGCAACTTATGATATTTGGTCTATATCTCATGAATTAGGAGTCCAAATGATCTAATTGTTAGTTATAAAGAAACTATGGGCAAAGAGGGAGAAATTTCTAGAAGACCTAGAAACCAATGTTTTATATATGAATATTAAGGAAAAAGTAGTGGTATGAATAGAGAAAGTGTCTTTCACGACCATGACATTGTTTTTGTTTCCAATTTCTATCGCATCTTATCTAAACCTTTATGAATGTGTATGAAAAGTTTCAAACACCTAGAAATAAATGAAATACAATTTAACACATGTGAATTGGTAGATTGAACATTGGAATATAAGATTGAGCATAATGCATTCCAAAGAAAAATTGCATGTACATAAATGATTTGTATGCATATTCATTACTCATATGTGTATAGTATGATTATACAAATGTGATTTTGATACCTTCTATTGGTGGTAAGCCATGAATTGCATGTATGAATACAAATATAGATTTTATGGCTTGAAATGTATATCACATGATTCGTTAATATATGCATTATGAAAATTGCAAATGGTTAAAGGAAATGTTATAGTTTCTGCTTTATTGTCATAGTTGTGGATAGATAGTCATGTCTATAGGGTTACACTGCAACTGCTACAGTTTTACACCAATGATGTCTTCATTTGAGAGACTATAATGTCTCCACAATTTGATGCCTTTGGGTATTCACAATTTGATACTTTCAAGTATCCACAGCTTGATACTTTTGGGTATCCACAGTTTGATATCTTCATATATCCACAACACCCGTTATCCACACCCATAAAAAATATGCAGGGTTAACATAGAAAGGAAACTTAATAGTCATAAATAAGAAATACAGCATGATAACATAAATAATTGGTATTGATGAGAATTTGTATTGATTGTAATGATGTGCAAATATATTGACAATTTATGTTAATGAGCATTGAATATCAATATTTTTCTTATATATGTGCATTTTCTCATATGGATAATATGTTGAACCATACTTGCATTATGTACTCTACTTAAATATGCCATCATTGTTTATATAAGCTTTGAATATCAATGTTTGGTTCATGAATGTGAATTTATGGTATGTAAGTTGTGATATTTCTGAATGTGTGTGCTTGGTGGATGATTGTAGTGAGTAGTCATCTAAACTAAGTGTTTCATCAACAAGCTTTCAACCTTAGCATGAGTATTAATTCGTGTAGGTCCAACTTATAGGAGTGAGGTACAGGAAATATCTTCAAGGAACAAGGCCAATAGATAGGAGAAAAAGCATTTTTGGAATGTACTTTTAGTTAAAGATGATTATTCATGTACTGAAGAAAGGAAATTATATATTTTCTTTTAGATTACAATGTAAATGTAAAGATGTATTACTACTATTAAATGACAATGTTAAGCTTTGGGAAGTTTTGTAATGCGTATATGTATAGAATTGAATAGAATAGCATACCTTGGATGCATGTATCAAAATTTGGTTGCTATATGTGTGGATGGTTGTAGGTTTGGTATAGGGGGTGTTAGCTTATTAAAAAGAGTCTTGTTGCAATATAGGGAACATATCCGTATGATGTCTAGGGAATAAGCATATTTGCACACTGTTGCCAATTTTAATTGAACTACACCATTTGGATGAACTAGAGCAGTTAAATATGAAATTTTATCTTTAAGGTGTGTGTTACTTACCTTATTCACACGCTTAATAACTCCATCCATTCTTGTCTCAAACTATTGAGAATTTTTATCCATAATTGATATCAGTTGTTTGACTACCTTAGGTGTTTTGTTATCAGAGCTCCTCTATTAGCTACATCGACCATACTCCGATCCATTGGCGATAGTCCTTATAAAAGTACTAAATCAAAAGTTGGTTAGGAATCTGAAGATGTGAAAACTGGCATATAATTCCTTAAACCTTCCCAATATTCATATAATGTTTCTCCAGTAATACGTCTTATCCCACATATCTTCTTTATGATATTCACTTCTCGTGATGCAACTTTTCCATAAACATTCTTTTCATTTCCGTCCACGTTGTCACTAAGCCAGGGGAATATAGTATAACCAATCTTTCAATGAGAACGAAAAGGCCTTGAGATTAAATTATTCTTTTGTTGCCCTTGTGGCTTCCTTCTAGGGAAGACAATATGAAATTTCTTTAGGTGTTTATATGGATCTTTACTTGCAAGACCACAAAAAATAGGCAATAAGTGAATCAAACTATATTTTAATTCAAAATCTACCTCAACATTAGAAATTGTACGTACAAGGGTTGTTGATTCAAATTCGATGCCATTAACTCCCTCAACATTCTAGAGTTGAGATGTGCATCTTTTCATTTGCTTCTTAAAAATTAGAGTTGATATGTTCTTAAATAATTATACATTTATTCCATAACACTCTTAATTGATTATACATTTGTTATATAACACTTAGTGATTAATGATATGAAATGCTTAAGACATTCACTTTAGTTCATATTTAGTTTTAGGTACAGTTTGGAAGCAAAAGAGATAAAGTGAGTCGAAAGAACAATATTTGAGCCTTTTTTTTAGATTCACATTCACTTGTTTTTATAGAACAAGAAGGAGAATGATTAGAGTAAGAGATGACAAGAAAATAAATAAAATGAAGAGTATGTAGAGTGCAGAACACAGCTCATGGCCAGTATTAATTTGTCATAGGCGTAAGGCATCTCTCACGACCATGAAAACTGTGCTCAAGGTTATGAGCCCCCATTCACAGTTGTGAGCCACTATACAAACTGGTGAGAAATGGCTAGCTGTCCTAAAAACCTAATTTTCAATATAAAAGTATCGTTTTGACAACAAAAACTTATGAAAGTTTGGAGGAAACATTTTAGGGGTTTCGGGATGATGAATAAGGTGACATAGCACATCTTTGGGAGACTCATGGATGGTTGAGTTTCCTAACACTAGTTCGGAGATAATATCAACGTCGAAGAACCTGATTAAGCATTCTTTCATTATTTGTTGTTCTTTGTCTCTTAGAAATTGATTATGTTAGCACATGCTTATGGATTTGGGTTTTCATGTAAGAATGATCTTTATTCTTGTTATCATTAGATTGTTATGTGCAACATCCTGTTACCCATGTTGCGACTAGAATAGAATATATGAGAGATGATTGAGAGATTAGAAAAATCATTTCATGTTTATGCATAATATGACATGCATATACACGTGAATAGTGAAATTTTGCACATGAAAATGACTATACATGCATTCGTTGACATTCCAGGTATAATTGTTTCTAAATGTGATTTTTATTGAGAATTGTGACTTTTATGTGTTGAAAATTTCTTTGGAGAGTGTATTTGAGGATTTAGAATTTTTGAATCGTTTGGAAAATTTTCTGGAAATTTGTTGGGTATTTTTGGATTAGGAAAATTGCCAAGTGGCAAAACTATTAATAAAGGGTAGTAGAAATTACTATCCAATGGCAATGGAATTTTAATAAATAACTTTAGGATTTATTCACAAGTTTCATTGAAAATTTAGGAGACAATTGGAGTAGAAATTGAAATTGATTGAACTAGTTAAATGAAGGAACCTATTTTAATGCCTTAGAAATTGGTGCAAGTGACATATGTCTTAAGTTGATTTTTTTATATTAAAGGATCCCCTTTTTGATTGCTCTCTCATGATGCTTCTCTCTTAAAAAGCTATTGGAGTTTTATTTTGGTTTCTTCTTCACGAGTTTCAATCCTTCCAACTTCCATTCATGTTGAACCTAGCCCAATCATCTTCCACTTGTTACTCTTCCACCTTGCTCTTTCTTTCATTCCCAACAAAAACCCTAACCTTCCAACCTTAAAGATGGTGATGATCGTGGGTTGTGTTTGAAGTTAGGTATTTTTGATTTTCTTGAAGAGTTTGAAGATTTGGTAGATAAATCAAGTAATTCATGTTTTAATTTTATAGGCATTGTTAAATGGAGCATTTATGATGATAGTTAGAGGTTCATGCATAAAGTGGTGCTTTGTGTATGTATGTGTCGTGGATGATGAAGATTTTGTGAATTTTTTTGCTTATACATATATGCTTGATGAGTAATGAGTTATAAAGATGTTTTGTTAAATATAAATGCTAAATAATGGGTTAGGAGTTGTTTTATAGATGATTGATGTTGTATATGATGAGTAAGAAACTATGAGTTATGTTATACATGTTTGTAAGATGGATTGGTTGTGAAAAGGATGTTGTAATGAGAATTGGAAGTGGATGAATAGGTAGATGAACATATCTTGTTGTTGGGTTAATGATCAAATTTAGAACATGGTTTTTTGGTAAATGATATTGAGATTAAATGGAGTTAGAAATGGGGAGTAAATGAAGTAGAAAATGGTGATCTTTGTACAAGTTATGTTAGGTATGAAAATCTGGAAAGTTTGAGGATGATCAACTGGAAAATGTTCATGAAGTATACCTTAGTATTTTAGCTATAATTTTTTATCAAGTTATCCAAATGATACAATTCTTAATTTGGATTAAACTAGAGACGTATAGCTAAATTTGTCATGAAGAAGTCGAATTCAAATTCTGTTTAGAAGAGTCTCAAACTTTGACCTGAAGTTGAAACAAATTGGCTATGTGTATGTGGAAGTTTGCCGGGGCAAACTCCTTGCTTCGCCATGGTGAACTTCAAGGTTAGCTAGGATTTCTTTCAGATAAAGTTAAGGTTTTGCCGTGGCAAACTTGTGAAAATTTCACGAGAATTCCTCTCGAGAGGAGTTTGTCGCGGCAAACTTTTTATCCACAGTGAACATGTTTTTGGAATTGTTAGCATATCTTTTTTTTATAGTTATCTAAATGGAATGATTCTTGATTTGGAGTAAACTAGAGACATTGGGATACAAATCATATGCATACATAAAATTTTGAATCGGACTCCAAGAATTTCAATTTCTGGGTGGAAGTTGAGTATAGGGTACTGTCTTAGAATAAAAGCAGTCCGAAAATATTTGGAGTATAACTTTCACAATATTGAATCAAATTGAATGATCTTGGTTTCATTAGAAACCTAAGACATAGGGGAGAAATTTTATATAAGAAATTGTTCTCAAATTTCCACATTTGCATTGTCTAAATGATCAAGAATAGTAGTCCCAAAAGTTAGGTTTTGGGAAAAATCTGAAATTTTGATCGATGAGTTATGAATTATGATTTTAATGGTTTTGTTAGGATATAGACCATAAGTATACATGTTACTTACTTGATTTGGTAATAAAAATGTTTATATGATGAGGATAATGGATAGATACTCAGGATTGTCATGAACATGCATTGTGCATATTTTATATATGTACATGTGCATTGTAAAACACCTACAATTGTGCCAAATTATGATATTTATATATTGTTATTTTAGAGAAGCAATTGGAACGTCAATCTCCAAATGTTGCCGGAACTTCCACGCATTAGCTTCGGGGAGCGACTTGTGAGTAACTTAGATGGTTCTACTCAATTATTTGTTGTGTTAAATTATGTTTGAATTGCTTCATGAATGTGAATTGAATTGTGTTGATTTCCGAACAGAAGTCTAATGATTGTGAAATGTGAATGAGATATTGAAGTACTACTTGCATGTAAATGTGAAAAACTAAGTGTTTCATGATATGATTCATTAAAAATATGAGATGCATTCCATACATGAATGCATGATCAGATAATGGGAGTTGTGACCAGAATAGCCACCAAAAATGAGCTAAAAGCTCCAAAGTGTATAAGAGCCTAAGGCTCACTATGTAAAATGAGCCCTGTATCCCCAACAGATAAGGGACAGCTATAAATGAGCCTGGTATCCACATTGGATACAGTACAGTTTAGGCACTCGGTCATAACAACGTAATAATTGGTAAAGAGTCACACGTGCATTCATATGCATTTTATTAAGCATATTGGATTTATTGAGATGCTAAATTGTCTACTCTTAAGTGTGGATGTGGTATATGATGAATTATGTAAGGTTGTGAATATGTGTTATATGTATTGAAGTGATGCATGAATTGAGTGAACCATCGATGATGGTTACCTCATTGAGTTTGTAAAACTCATACAAAATTACATGTTGACTTTTCAGCACCGAGAGAGGACATTAGCTACTAAAAGACGTATAAGCAGTGTAGACTTGTAGTTTTGGGAAAGAAGAAATGGCTCAAAGGTCGGTCAGATGGGATTGGATTACTTAGATAGATTTTGTATATTTCCTCTTTCATGTAGCATATTTTTGTATTAGGTTTGGATCATATACATACTTCAGATGATGTTATAAAAGGTACTTTGTAAATTCGAAGTAGCTTTGGTCTTAACAAAAATATGGTGACTTTCCTTATGATAATTATAAGAAAATAAAGATAGATGATGCCATTTTAAGTGAGTGATGTGATTAATCATAGCGTGCCATTATCTTAGGACATGTACTGGAATGTCCTCAGAGTATCCCGGTATGTACCCTAGGGTAAGGGGGCCCTACAATATGTATGAACTCATTGTTAGACTCTTGAACACAATCCGTAATTGTTGTATTTGGATATTGCTAGAATATTCAATATAATCTGCAATTTTTATATTGAGATTTATTTATACCAACTAATGGTTTCAGATCAATAGGGGTACAATTCTTAATTTTTATGTTTTCGATTAGTGTCGAATCATTAGAGATAACATAACCTAGGTTAAATAACTCGAGCTTGTATGGTTGTTGCCTTAATTAATCTATTTTCCTAATTCGTAATGAGGTTGTCCAATTAAATTTAGAGATTTTATACTAGGTTATTTGATATCTAGGTTTAGTTAATAAGCGTCTCTTATTTAAACATGAGTTAATGGAAAATCGGGGTTAACAGAGCTTTTTGGTAACCTACGATTAATAGTAGCTAGGATATGTATAAGGATAACAACTTAATGAAGTATGTTTAATTATGTGTAGGTTGAGATTGAATCCAAGAACTAGGTTTTTACACATATTCATCACTCTTATCATTTTTTTTTCAGTTTTCTATAATTTGTTTGCAACAATTTAACTTTTATTTTGTTTTCTCAATTGAATCAACTCAAAACCCCCTTTTATTTCCTTAACATCAATTATTTTTATTACGATAATTAATCGAACATTCCTTGTGGATATGATTCGACTCATCACAACTATAATTTTTTAGTGTGCAGAGCTAGGTAAATTTTGTAGTGAACTAGACATGTATTGTCAATTTTGGCCCTATTACTAGGAAGTTTGATGCTTTAGTTTTTTTCTTGATTTTAATTGGTGTTTTGTACATATTTGTTTATAACTAGTTTCTTTTAAGTTATTTTATGAACTTTTCACTTTTTGTTTAGTGTTTGTGTGTTAAAGAAAAAATTTATGTAAGGAAGTAACATTTTCTATAACTCATATTCCTAATCTTATATCAAGGAAGTTTGGACTGATCATATAAACCTTAATTATGGATGGGATAATGAATGTAATTACTTCCTTGATATTATGCAACAGACACAACAATTCTAGTGTGGACCAGAAGCTCTTTATCATGACTTAGGTACATCTCTGAAAGACTTGCTTAATATTATGACTGCTAACAATATTCAACTTCAATAAGGTGCATAGCAGTTCCAGGAGGATATGATACAACTTTAGCAGAATATATAACGTGGCAAGCCAGATGAGTCAGATGACAGAAGATCTTGACTTCCTAGCATCACAAAATGAAGAGGAGCAGTCATATTAACCCGAGGTGTACCCAAAGGATATTAGTGCAAAGACCTTAGAGAGTGAAGAGGAGCTTGAGAATCTTGAGAGAACTACTCAAGGAATTGCTTGTGTCGAAGAAGTGGAGGAAGAGCCCGAAGGAGAAAAAGAAATATTATTTAGCTCAAAGGTAAATATTGAGTTCCTAATTATTGTTGAAACTAACCCTTCACCTTTATTCTAATAGATTGGAGAAAGTAAACGAGGAAGAGAAGGGTGAAGAGATATTCCAAGAGTGCTAAGACTCAGTAAAGATTGGAAATTTGGAGATAGGGAAGCCAATGTATGTGAATGATCATCAACTGAGGCCGTATCTTGAAGAACTTCAAGTGGATGAAGCACATGCGACACCCAAAGATCATAATTTTGTCACGTGGTGAGGAAAACAAGGAGGCGAGGCAGTGACAATAAACAAAGGCGCTACTGAGAAGACAACCAAAGGAAAGTTAATTTCTTTTCCATTAAATTTTCACATTTCTTTCTTATATGCATGTGTGTTTTTTATGTTTGTTTTTTCTTACTTATTTTTAAGTTTTCAACAAAATGAGAGAGAATAAAACAAATAAACAAACATTTTCTCTTTTTCTATTGCTTCTAGGATTATATATTCATGATTACAATGTGAATTAACTAGAAGAATCTATGGCAACTTTCGCATGTACCTTTTCTTTTATGATTGGTCAATGTTCATTATCTTTAGAATAGTAATAAATAATGGTAGACATAAGCTAGTGAGATTTTGATCCTTATTAGACTGACACATCCATATCAATCTCATTGTCTTTTATTTATGTGTAACCTTCGTGACATGTACATCCTAACTTTGCCTTGAATTTCTGTTTGAGACCACATTTTTGTCACATGCATTAACATGGAAATGATATATACATTCTTTGTTTCATGACCTACATTAGCCAAATAGTCTACCCATTGTTATGATTTTTCCTTTTGACAAGCCCCTTTGAGCTTTATTTATCTATTTTTTGTGTTAACCATTTTACATTCATTAAACCTAATAAAATTTCCTACCAAGCCTTAAAGCTAGTGGAGTATTGGTTGATTGTTGGTGATTTTGGGTGAGCAAAAGTATAAGTGTGGGATGGTTATAGTTGTTGGGATGCTATTTTATGTCATATCAATTAAATTCCC
>JANSVA010000007.1:3954897-3976444 GCA_025504915.1 Erythroxylum reticulatum
GTGTTCGGTTATTAATACCCTCTTCTTACACGATGCATTTCACCAAAGAAACAATTAGTATAGAACTTAAATAGCTAATTAAGCCTAATGGTATAAAAAATTTATTTTTAAAAAACTTTTGTATATCTCCGTCCATGTCTTTTAACCCCTTTATATATATATATATAATAAAAATATTTATTTTTTAAAAACTTTGGGGGGCCCAGTGCACCACTAGGCCCCGTATATCTCCGTCCATGGGTGCCAATGTGGGTAGGGATTACCCTAACACTTGAATTTCAACTTAAGATCAAATAAAATTTTCGTAACTGTTGGAAAATGTTGAGATTGAACGTTATCTATAGCCATACAAGATTTCATATTCCCTAATATAGATTAAGGTAGACATAACATATAAGACTAAATAAAAAAATAGGAATTATTTGAAATTTTTGATAAAGGCTTAGGGCCAATGTACTAACTAAACGTTTCAAAAACAAATTTAAAACCATATTATGATATAGTTCGAACTGATTGAAAGCCACAAAGTTCTAATGTGATAAATCCTTATTAAAATTGTTCAAGTTTTTGGTATACAAGATTTCATAATTTATTTAAAGGTTGTAAGTACTAGAAATTATATTTTGACCATAACATATACAGATGGAGTTAACGATCGATAGATAACTTCAAGCAATTTATGAACATTTCCTAAATTTTGTCTTCAATTTATTTTTAACTCCTAAAGATTCTTCTCCTCTTATCATTTCCGAAAACATCACAGCAATCTCTCTTAGATTCGTCTAGTTTGCTAATTAGTCCTATCGCCAACTTTATGTTTACAAGGAAATGAAGGGATATTGTGGGGTGACCTCTTGGTTTTGCACTTGTGAGAATGCCTTATTATTGCCTGGTGTCTAGGGTTTTGTCATTTTCAAAAGAAAAACTGTTGTGAGATGGTAATTATTTATGACTTATAAGTTCTATAACAAAATAAAAAATATTAAAATTTATATATTTTAAAATAATAATAATAATAATAATAATAATAATAATAATAATAATAATAACAATTTTATTTTTATTATATTATAAAGTCCGTAAATAAAAAATGAGACCACCAATCACAAGTCGTTATATAAAAAAACTGAAGCAGAATTTTTCCAAAATATTTTAAGAAAAGAAAGTATTATATTTATTAAAAAACATTTATGCCAATATTTGGAATTGCATGTTTCAACTATGGTAAAGAGAATTATTTAGTATATAGAGCTTATTGGTTATACGGTCTTAGGGTTGAAACTTAAAGACGGGACAACGCAAGAATCTGTTCATGAGGGTTGGCGTCGTATCCTCGTACCCCTTTATTGACTATCCCTGTTCTGCCTGTAGAATTCTTGCTTCCAAGTTTCTGACCAGAGACCTCGAAAGTCTTGGCCAAAGCCCTTAACTGGAACTTCTGAATTTTCCCAGTCGAAGTCTTGGGCAACTCAGGCAAGAACACCACCTTTTTTGGAACCATATAACGAGGAAGATTTTCCCGAGAATACTCAATGATGTCAGATTCTTTAATATCGTCCGCTTCGCCATTTGGTTTCTGTTTAAGAGCAATAAAAGCACAAGGACTTTCACCCCACACAGGGTGTGGCATCGCCACCACAGCTGCCTCCAGAATTCTTGGATGCCGGTATAGTACAGACTCCAATTCTACACTGCTGATGTTTTCTCCTCCTGAGCTAATTACGTCTTTTGATCGGTCCTTGATTTCTATGTATCCATCAGGGTGTATAACCCCAACATCTCCTGTGAGAAACCAACCGTTCTTGAATGCTTTAGAAGTAGCTTCTAGGTCCTTGTAGTATCCTTTCATGATGCTACTTCCACGCAGAACAATCTCTCCCATCGACACACCATCACGAGGCACACTAACCATTGTTTCCATGTCCTTCACGTCAACGCCAGCGAGAGTTAGAATGCTGACGCCTTGTCTCGCCTTGAGTTTTCCTTGGTCACTCGCCGGCAATTGGTTCCATTTGGCCTGCCACTCACAGACAAGTGCTGGTCCTGTGGCCTCCGTCAGGCCATATGCGTGTGTGATATGGAATCCGAGCAGCTCCATTCTCCCGATCAGTGAAGCAGGGGGTGGTGCACCGCCGGTGAGAACTTGAACTGGAGATGTTATTTCACCTTGTTCATGAAATTTAGCTTCCAGCAGGATGTTGAAGACAATAGGTGCGCAGCACATATGTGTCACTTTGTGTCGACGAATATTACGGTAAATGTCCAGTGCAGTTGTGTTGCGTATGCAAACATTGGTTCCACCTCGAGCTGCTAGACCCCAAGTGAAGGTCCAGCCATTGCAATGGAACATGGGCAGCGACCATAGATACACAGGTTGGTTTCCCATTTCCCAACCAAGAACTAGGCTGAGTGTGCTAAGGTAAGCACCTCTGTGGCTATAAACAACTCCTTTAGGTTCAGATGTTGTACCAGAAGTATAATTCAGAGCAATTGGATCCCACTCATCTTCAACGTCGATAGGCACACAACTAGGATTGCCTTTGTGGACAAGTTGCTCGTACTCCAACTCGCCGAGTCTTACACCAGTAGGCGAGTCGATATCATCAATCACAACGACCAACGGGATTTTTGATTCCGAAGCTTGAAGCTTCTGTTCTTCACCTATTAGTAATCTGAGGGCCTCACGTGCCAAAGGAACATATTGGTAGTCCACGAAAAAGATCTTTGCTTCAGAGTGGCTAAGAATGGTGGCAACATTCTTGGCGTCTAGTCTTGTGTTGATGGTGTTAAGAATAGCTCCCGCCATTGGAACGGCAAAGTGCATCTCATGCAAGGCAGGAACATTAGGAGCCAATGCTGACACCTGCACGTATAATCGATTTCATAAAGCGTTAAAGTTTCTTCTTTTAAGAAATCAACAGGTTAGGCAAACATAATCCAAATCAAGTACATAGACAAATAGAAGTGATTAGAGCGTGATCCTAAACTTACAACATCGTTCTTGACAATCTTAAGGTAACGGAGAGAAGCAGCGAGGCGGAGACAACGCTCATAAGTCTGTTGCCATGTGAAGCGAGTACCCTGGTAGATAACGGAGGCTCGGTTAGCATAAACTGAAGCTGCCCTTTTCAAGAAAGTTATGGGGGTAAGCGGAACATAATTAGCACGACATTTGGGAAGCCGGTCCATGGCAGAGATGATTTTGAGTGTGAGAGCAATCGCTGTTTATTAAACTGAGGGATAGGGAGAGACACGGAGGATAGAAAATTTTGTTATGCCGATGTAGTTTATATAATGGACGTGAAGGTGGTTGAAGGGTTAGAGGTAGAGAAAATTTGTGCTTGAATATGAACATAAGACTATTGACTGGACTCAACTAATAGTTTTCTTGCTTATTTAAATTAATAGCATGTTTCTTGCTAACTTTTCGCCTTCTTTACGTACTAATAAGGATTTCAAAGGGCATTATAGATCAATTAATTGATCACAAAAAAGGTTAAAAGATTAGTTTATCACTACAAGAAATTAATACAATCTGCGATGTTTTATAAATAAAACCTGCGGATTCTATTAACTTTTCATGATGTTCCAAAAACGTCACAAAAAGTTCACATTTTTCGCGACATTTTTTATAAAAATGTTATAGATATGTAATTAAGACATTTTATTAATAAAATGTCACAAAATAGAAACCATGACGTTTTATTAAACAAAATGTCGCGGAAACCTTTAGTAATAACACGAAGGTATTGTTGAATATAAAAGAGCTGTTTTGTTTAGATAGGTCATTGACGAAGAAGAAGAAGAAGAAGATAGAGAAAGGTGTTTGCTAAATTTTGGGGGCAACATACTCTAACTCTGTCTTCACTTGGTTTCTGATTTCTCTTCCCAATGGTGACTGGTTGCACATTCAAATCCGACGATATAGTGGTGAAATCGCTCAAGTTTAATAGGTTATAGATTGGAAGTATCTATAATACTTCTCTCTGATTTTCCCTCTTCGTCTCGCAACAGTAAAGCAACATCTTGTTCTTGTGTAGTCTACTTCACACTCCCGGACCTTCTCTTCCTCTCAACAAAAATCACTCGGTTCTTTCTTCTCTAGATCTTTGGGTACAGTGAAATTACTGTTGTTTCAAAGATTTGTCACTTCATTTTCCAAACACTCCCACACACGCTTCACTTGTTGAGTTTTTCACTTTTCACTTTATTTGTGATTAAAGGATTTGAACCCGAAAGCGAGTGAAAGAACAAAGTTGAAGTTGTTGGGCAGGTTCTCGAAATGTTCTATCTAAGCCTAATAGAGCACAAGCTACACTTGCCTCCCTATTTTAGCCTTCCTCTCGAAAAAGCGATCAAGAAAGAGCTTGACAATTTTTTTCTCGACAAGGTTTGTTATGAGTTTACCTCATCTCTCTTATTTATAAACATAAAGTTGTATTGTGTTTTGTTAGTCAGGTTATGCAATTTTGGGGTTATGTGTTTCGGTCTATGATATCCGCAGCATTGATGGAGGTATTATTTTCCCAGGAGGTGGAGCTTCCACTTACACTGTATGTTAGATTTATGGTATTTATATACAAAAAATGTCACTCTTATGTAATGTTCGATAATATGACCCAGAAAAAAGGTAAATGCCCCTCCTCTAGTCTATGATAATAGTTCACATTATTGCATATAGGTGTTTTTTGACATCCTAGTTGGCATTAGTAACGTTGTTCCTCTTATTGTTGTTATCGGTGCTACCATGGCAAAAGAAACGCTTGAAGATTGAAGAAGAAAAAAGTAGGTAAGCTTCCGTGTTTTCACTTCCTGGTTATCTACAAGATTCTAAGCAGGTAAGCTTCCGTGTTTTCACTTCTTGGTTATCTGCAAGATTCTATCTTTTATGTTCATCCCATTAATAAAGTAGGAGACGATTATACGTCATAGGATGTTTCAGCATAATCAATTATAAAGAAGTTCCTGAAATCAGAGTTCTTCAATTAATAGAGGACGAAATCATGTCTTGTTTCTCTTTTCTTGAGGATTTTCCACTAAAGGGACTTAGAATTGGTTGCTTAAAAGAGAAAAGGGAAATTACTTTCCTTTTATTTACATGCTTTAACTGTTTACCGTGAGCCAGGACTGTTAAATTAGCATACTTTTTTCCCCAATTTCTCTTATTTTTGTCTTCTACAATGCAAACTTTGTAGACTACCCAATTCCTCACCTAGGGATTACCATATGGATCGAAGCTTTAGCTCTTTTTTTTTTCAAACCTAATGAAATTTCTACATTTTTTAGTCAGGATATTGAAATGAACAATCGCAAGGTAAAGATTCACTCCGGTGATGGCTTTTTTATTATACTAGATGGATGGATTTGAAAGTAGGAGGCATAGTTAAGGTGGAAAATGATGAGTTCTTTCCTACTGGTCTTATCTTACTTTCAACAAGTTATGAAGAAGCAATTTGCTATGTTGAAACCACAAATGTTGATGGGGAAACAAATTTGAAACTGAAGCAAGCACTGGATGCAACCTCAAATATGCATGAGGACTCTAGGTTTCGGGATTTTAAAGCTATTGTTTTATTTAATGACAACCTAGTTAGCGTTTGAGGAGTTACAGACCCACTAAATAGAGAAGCTGTTGTAGTCATAGAAGGCCTTTGCAAAACGGGTGTCAAACCAGTTATGGTGACTGGAGATAATTGGAGGACCGCTCAAGCTGTTGCTAAAGAGGTTTATAGTTTCTCTTAATACTTTTATCGAATTCAATTCATAACATAAATTTTTTATGAAGTAACAGTGGATGATTATCTAGGCATTTTGCTGATGTATAGTGCATCTTAATTGCTTAATTATGGTCCTTTCTCTTATTACTTATACCATTTATTACGAAGTGATCTCCAGCCCTTCAATGGGCACCAAAGTTATATCATCAAAATCTGTTTTCTTTTAAATGATTGATAGTTGTTATTTACAGTTGATAAAAAGAAGAGTTACAATGCAGACTCGTCTGATTCTACCTCGTGAAACAAATTCAATTACCCTTTCTTTACTACTAGCATAAACATCCATTTGAAATGTTTTTTTGCCGAGCAAATTTACTCGGTGTTGCTTAGGTGTGCAGGTTGGCATTGAAGATGTTAAGGATGAAGTAATGCCAGCAGGGAAAGCTGATGTCATCTACTCATTTCAGAAGGATGGAAGCACAGTTGCAATGGTGGGTGATGGTAATAATGACTCATTTGCTTTAGCTACTGTAGATGTTGGCGTGACGATTAGGGCAGGAATTGATATTGCTATAGAAGCTGCTGACTACGTTTTGATGAGGAACAATCTGAAGGATGTAATCACAGCTATTGACCTCTCAAGGAAAACTCTTGCCCGCATATGATGGAACTTGGGGTTTGGATCTGTTGTATTGGTTGCATTAATTCACTTTTCGTAGTTTTTTGGATATTTTTTTGGGAATGTATTTATTTCTATTATTGGAATGAGGACATCAGTCTCAAAAAGAAATGGCAACATGACGCCTTTGTACATATACAATTAGTGTATTTTGATATTAGTTAGTGTATTATAATATGCTTGCAAATTGCAATTAAATAATATATTGTCTACAGGTATGAAATTCTTGTGGTACATGAATAATTATTAAAATTAATGATATACTAAAAAAATTGAAGAATTATTAAAGAAATAAAATTCATAAATAATATTGAATAGTTATCAAACAAATAAGATTAAAAAATTGTATTTTAAAAAATAATTATTAAAATTAAAATTTATTAAAATAATATGATTTTTGAAAATATGGAAAAATACAAATAATAATAAAATATCGCGGAAGACATTCCACGACGTTTCCAAAAAAACGTCGCGGATTCTTTCACATTCTGCGACGTTTTAAAAACGTTACTAATGTTAGACAATCCGCGAAGTTTAAAAACGTCATGGATTGTCCAAACTTTCAGTGACATTTTTATAATCGTCACAGAATATCAATATTTTCTGTGACGTTTTACTTAAAACTTCGCAGAAACCTTTTGCCTACACTATATTCTGCGACATTTTTGGACATTTTGTGACTTTTTAAAAACATCGCAAAATGCCTTATTTTCTTGTAGTGTATTAACCTTTAAATCTTTCCATGATTGTGTCCTCTAAAAATCATGATTGGAGGCAAAGATAAAAGTGATACCTAGGGGTTATGTAGGTGATTTATGAACTTATATGGATGAACTTGTCAGATATAAAGTAAGCACCATAAATTTCTCAAATTGAATCCCTATTACAATTCTTCCATAGTAATGACATTTTTTACTTGAAACCATTGTCAAGTGTTTACCAAAAATCCATTGCTAGGAGTTATAGTTATTATTCTTGACTTTAGTCTCTAAAAGCCCAACAACACAAGGTTTTATTGAAGACAAGTAGGTATGCATTACCTACTTCTTTTAGGGGATATTCATGCCTTTAATATTTTAAGAGATAATTATTAAACAAAAGTTAAAGGTAAAGACTCCTTATTTGTTTTCCAGCCTGACTTTTTTCTAGTGTTGACGCCTAGTTTATTTCTAAGCGGCTTTAAAGAATAACCTATATATGCTTCCTTTAATAGCTCAATGTGTTGTCTGTACCCTCAAGAGGTTTAGGAAACCTATTTTTCTCGATACTTGTTAGAGTTTCCTTAAGTTTAGAGTCTATGTATGACTCTTTAAGCTCTGCTTCTTTAGGAGGCTCTTTTAAAATGAGAACTTTTGCATAATTTTTTAATTAATATGCATCATTAATGTTCTTGTTTTATTATATTAAATTATCTTTCTCCACTATGAATCTCACATTTGAAAAGAAATATTTTGATAAATAAGTGGAATATCATACCCAACAAGAAAAACATTTCACTTCATCTCTTATGCTCAAATAGGAAGTTATTTAATTATAGTTATTTCCAACCATAAAGGATGTAACATTATTTCTATTACATATCTTGAATGCAATGTAGAAATTTTAAAAAAATTGGTCATTATAATTCAAATTCATGTTATGCCATTATATTGATATAACCAATGAAAAATTCTTTTGGAAGCTCATCTCAAATAACAAACACGTATGTGATAGACATCTCTTGAGTTTCCCTAGCTTGGTAATAAGTACCCTATCTTCCTGAGTACACATCAGAAGGGAATCTCTTTGGTTTCCTAGCTTGGGCCTTCCTTTTGTAACCAGTGGCATCACATCTCGCATGTTGCACTTTTGATCATGTTCTTAACTCTAGGTCTGGTCCTTTAGGTGAGGCTTTCTACTTTATAGGGTGGTTGGTGGTTCTCTTTACAGTTCATGAATTTATGGTTGTTTCACTTTTGTTTGTTTAGTTATAGTTCATACCCACTCGACATGAACCCCCGCTTGCCCTAGCGTTGAGTCACAACTCTTTCTGTAGAAAGAAACCTCCTTCAACTAACTTAGTCAGTAGGTTTAGAACTATCCGACAAGTCTATCATCCAAGCTCAATCTTTCGGTCTACTGTATTCTATTAAGCTAGATCCAACAAGTACTATGGCTTACTGAGATATCAAATTTTAACTTATTTTTCTTTGAACTGGTAGCTAGAAAGAGGGCATTTTGATTACTTAGCATGGGTCCACATGAGGGAAATTGAAATTTGGTTAAAGAAAGATTTGACATAGTTGATTATGAATTTCATAAAGTAAAGATTTGGACTACTCCAAGCTATGATTTTCACTTCCTTATAAAAGAGAGATGGAGTCGAACCTTTTTAGTCCCTTCATTCTCTCAACGGCCGCATTTCAAATAGAAAGGGATAATTCAAAACTAGAATTGTGTATAGTAAATAGTTGGTACGAAGGGACCCACTTCATAGCTCCTGTCATCCTTGGCATCATGCTAAAAGTATGTCATATACTTTATAAATATCTTTTAGAAATTTAAAAAGATTACATTAATATATGATAGGGTGCTAAAAGAAATCATGTGGAGGTGTTCAGAAGTCAAGTGGGTTCCCATGACTTATATTTAAATTATTAGGGATATGCATGAAAGTGTAAAAACTAGAGTAAGGATAATAGGAGGAGATGCACAACAATTTTCTATAGATATTGGGTCACACCAAGGCTCCTCTTTGAGCCATTTTCTATTTGCAATAGTGATTCATGAGCTCACCAGGATGTGCCTTGGTGCATGTTGTTTACTGATGATGTTGATTTAGTGAATGAGACAAATAGGAGGTCAACGCTAAGCTTGAATTTTTGAAGGAAAAGTTAGATCGAATGGCTTTAGATTGAGTAGGGCTAACTGTGAGTATGTGGAATGTAACTTTTCACGGCATAGAGTGGTCTCTAATGTAGATGTAAAGATTGGTTCAAAATTTATACTACAAAGGGACTGTGTTAAATATCTGGGCTCTATCATCCATAGCAATGGAGACATAGATAAATACGTAGTTCATTGGATCAAATCTGGGTGGTTTAAATGGAGAAGTGCATTAGAAGTTATGTATAAGAAGATACCACTTATAGTTAAAGGTAAATTCTATCATCTAACAATTAGGCCGACCATGCTTTATGGAGCAAAATGTTAGCCAATAAAACAAGTGCATAGTCATAAGTTAATGGTAACGAAGATGAGGATGGTCCAATGGATGTGCAACCTTACTAGGAAAAATAAGGTCCGGAATATAATAGTAAGGGAATATTAAAGGTAGCTAATATTATTGACAAATTAAGAGAGACAAGCTTTGGGTGGTTTGGAAATATTAAGAGGAGACACCCAGACGCTCCAGTGAGAAGATGTGATAAGTTCGTACTCAACGATTATAAGAAGGAAAAAGGGAGGCCTAAGAAGAATTAGGGAGAGGTAATCAAGAATTATAAGACAATGTTGGCACTTATTAAAGACATGACCCACAATAGAAAATTTTGGTGTACTAGGATTCAGATAAAGGATTCCTTGTAAAGAGATTTTTGCAATTCATCTTAGAGTCAACCTAAACTTGTAAATAGGTAGTACTTACCTCTTAGGGATTTAACTTGATTTAGTAACTATTATTATTATTGTTATTATTTATTGACTTTCAATAATAATTATTATTATACTATGATTATTACTACTAATGCCTCTACCACCACCACCATGACTGTTATTACTATTACTGTTGCTACTGCTGCTGCTACTACTACTACTGCTGCATTATTATTATTTTTATTGTTGTTATTATTACTACTACTACTAATATTTGCATTATTATTATTATTTATTATATTTATTTATTATTCTCTCTCCCTCTCTCTCGCTTTCTCTCTTTTCATATAGATCATTTGAAAATAGTCTCTTCATTAGTTAGGGGTAAGGATGTGTACTACTGTTTCTCCCTAGACCTCGCATATTAGTGGAATTCATACTAGGTACTGTTGTTGTTGTTGTAAGTTCTATATAAGAAAAGTGACAAGGCTTAGAAACAAAGGGGCTAATCTTGTTCAACTTCCAAGCACGAAATATTTGACTTATACTAAGCTTATATATTTCACTATCGTTACTTCAACAAGTTAGTTTAAGTTTATGGATAGATGTCCTTCCTCCATATTACATGTTAAGTTTTTAGAACAAGCTAATTTCCACTTTGCCATGATGGGCATCCTTCCTAAGGTAATTGATTGTACATTTTAGTTGTAAGAGAAGTTAAGAGAGGAGTCTTTGTTAATTGTGGCAGGTTCTCTAGGCTTTGCATGTTATTAGATTACTCTCATTGCTAAAATTTTTCTTTGATTACATTGTAGAATCCTCCTATAATTTCCCACCTTTTATTTTATTTTAAGCTAACATTCGACATATTATAAGAGGTTTAGTAGGTTAATAGTTTTGGATAATGTATGCACATAGATTTGCTTGAAGGTCTTCTTATGTCATTCTATTTTTTTTACCTCTTGTATTTCAATTCTCAAGAGAATGACCCTTGCCCTTTAGAGTTGAGAATATAGCATCCTCGGTTCCCTCCTATAATGTAAAAATTAGTTGTTAACCTTCATTGTTGAAATATAGAAGTATGATTTCAGATTCTCCATATTCTTACATACCCAGTTGATAGCTTCTTGCCTCTGGATTGATTGTGATTTACTCTTTAACCCCTTGCATAGTCTCTTTAAAAATTTACCTTTTTAACGCCTTCATAACCTCTGAAACACCTAGTGTTATGTTATAAATGATTGTTCCTATACTAATGATGATCATAATCATATCTCCTCATCGATTGTTTTGTTTGACTTTAACCATTCTACCATGCCCTTAAAGATGAAACATTTGTGGTGAATATGGCATAGTTCTTGCACTTTATCTTATATTAACCTTAAGTAAATACAATTAAAGATTAAATGTGTTGCTAATTCAGTTTCTTCCTTAAATAACATGAAAAAATTTAAAATGTTAGAGGAATCCCAACTTATTCTGAATTAAAAGGCCTTGTTTGATAGTTAGCAACATTAGGAAAGACATTTTAGGCATTAAATTTTTGTTCCATTCTATATTATCCCATATCACTCTTTCCCCTACTTATGTTGACACTTTCTTAAATGGCTTCTTAGTAAATTTCCCAAATGAGTGTTGAAGCCGAATCTTGTCAATACTTCCATATATATATTGAATAGACAAAGGGATATAAGATCCTTTTATTTCAACCCTTTTCTACCCTTTAATAGGATGTTAGATTCCCCATTCACTAAAACACTAAAGAAGGGAGTGGTTATGCATTCTCTAAACCATTCCCTAAATCTTTATAGGACGATAAACACTTCTAATGCTTGTAAACAAAGTCTTAATTAATTATATCATATGCTATTTGAATTTGTATCTTTAGGTCACTATTTTTAAGTGAGTTTTTCTTCCTTAGCCCCTAAATAATTTTTCTAGTACAAATTCGTCCTTAATATTTCTTCCCTCCCAGATTGCCCCTTATATTTTATTGATCATACTACTCATCACATTTTTCATTCTTAAGGCTAGCAATTTTTAGATAATTTTATAGAGAAAGTTACAATATGATATTGGCTTATATTCACCAAGGGAGTTAGGGTGTTTAACCTTTGGTATCATGCTTATAAAGGTTTTATTAACTTTCTTAAGGATCTTACCATTCTCAAGTAACTCTAAAGTAGTTATTATAACTAAGTTTATTATCAAAGGCCAATCTTTTTAGCAAAAGTGACCATTAAGGAAATTTGGATATAGAGCTTTTGAGGAGTTAAGCTCAAATACCACTATTTCTACATCTTCAATTTTGAAAGGACTAGATAAATACTCCTGCATTTTCGTACTATATTTGTAGTTAATAAAAGACCTTAGCAAATTCACTATTGATTTGATTCTAGCTGATGTTCCATGAAAGCTTCATCTTTCTGCTCCTTCTAGGTTGATAGTATTGCTCTATTACTTTTAGATAATCAGCATGTTCAATTTCTATGTCCTTATTTGATCTAGCTTATCTTAACTCTTTGCATAAGAATTGAATTATAGATTGATGTTGCTTTACTGTAATCCTTCATTATTATTCTTTCCTTTTCATTTTATTCAAGTTTTGCAAGATACAAGAATAAGTCATTTTAATCCTAGATCATTTTGTTCCTACCTTTTCAACATTCCTACTAGTATGTAACATTTTCTTAGCATTGAGGGTTTTCATAGTTGCTTAATAGACATTATCTTACAATATAGATAGATATCTTATATTTATATACTTTTAGTAAAATTCCTCTAATGAATGCTTCATTTAAAGCTGGATACTTTGTTAGTAAGTTATTAAACATAAAAGGAAACTTGGTTCTTGTTTTGAGTACTATGTCTTGTATAATGATAGGGGAATGGTCTAAAATTAGGGGCTCTAATAGACTGCCTTAATTTAGGAAGCACATCTAACCATTTTATAGAATGGCCTAAAATTAAGGGCTCCAAATAGATTGCTTTTCTTTTATGGAGCACATCTAACCATTCCATATTGACCAATGTACTATCTAGTTTTTTCCCCTCAAATGCCACTTCGAGGCTTATTTGTTGCTCCAAGTGAAGAAACACCTTATAGTTTCAAGTCTATTACTCATATATTTTCACATATTCTCTAAAGTCATTTTTAAAATTCCCTAAACCCATATGTCCCTTAGTATCATCTTTATGCAATATACTATTAAAGTCATATATAATGAGCCAAGGACCTTATATTATCGAATGAACTTGCTTTATCTTACCCTAATATAGTCTTATTTGTAATAAAAAATTAGAAACGTAGATAAAGGTTTTGCTTACACTATAGTATTTATTAATTTTACTAACATATGCACCATTTGGTCATTGGAATCTATAAAATTAACCATACTTTCTTATAGTTCAAAGCCATTATTACTTGTCCATAATGATGATGTTAATGGTTAGATAGGAACTTCTAGTCCTTAAATTCTTTAGTTTAGGAATATTTTACTCTTGAATTTTTGTTTACGACAAACCATAACACTGTTGGTTTAGTTTTAATAATAAAATCTTTCAATGCTACTAATTTATTAGGGTATTTAATGCCCCTTAAAGGCATTATTCACTATTGATTTATGGATTTATATCCCTTTCTTTTTTCCTTTCTACTTACCTTCTTTTTACTACCACTTTGGACCCTTCTATATTTTGCTCTGTACGTTTTTATGTAGATGATATGTCTCATATATCTGCTTCTTTATCTTTATGGCAGTCCTTCATCTTCCTAACAACATCTAGGTTAATTAGGTCTTTTACCTCTCTTATAAAGGTTTTAGGTTAATGGAAGGCCATCATATCATCATTGTTTCCCTTTCTTTGATTATTTCTAAATGTGATCACCTCTGGGTAGTCCTAGCCTATTTCTTTGCTCACCACATTCCTGCTAGCCTCAATTATGCTTCCATATTATATTGTGTTTATATTTTCTATATTTTGTTTTTCTTTCTTCTACGATAATTAGTGTTATACTCCTTTTGTAGTTTATCTAGCTCCTTAAGCTCTGCAAAGTCCCCTCTCTCAAATCTCCTTCCTATTGTAATCCACCGCTTACTTTGTTGGTTTAAGGAGGGTTTCTAGTGATAAGGCTTCAACAGTAAATCTTCAATTAGATTTTCATCTTCTTTAAGCCTCTTTAATGGTATAGATTTAAGTAGTACTTTATCTAATTCCACAGTAACATATAACAACACCATTCTCTTTCTCCTAGCTGTTGTTTCATTCATGCATAAGGGCTTCCCTATGTAGCTTAATCATTTAGTGAACTAGTGCTCCATGGGACTATTGTTTATGTTGACTCATATTAACACATTCTTATGTTGGTCTCGTGGTCTCCATACTTGAATAAATATAGGGTTATTGTGAATATGTCATAGTTTTGACTTAATTATGCTTTTGATCTAGTCTTTTATTATGTAATTAAATATCATAGGATTATCTTTAGAATCTAAAACTTATTTTAGACCTTTCCTTTTCCTTAGGTTTAATACTTGATTATTTACCATAGTGAAAGAGGTCTTTTTTCAAAAAAGAATTTAACCAAGGTGGTGTTCTAGCTCTTGGCTCCTTCTTTTAGAACTTCCAAGTCTAATATCATAATGGCTCTACCCTCCTTATTTGAGGTAGGTGGATAATAGTGCAAAGACATATAAAAGTTTCCTTAACAACCTTCCTTTAATTCATTTGAGAGAAGGTAGCTTTCAAAGATCTTTCCTGTTTCTTCTCATCCTTACTTATACTGAGGAATCTCTTGTTGAAGTTTGTTTGATAGGAAGGGGAGGAAAGGTAACTTGATCTTGGATATTTGGGTTTTTCTTTACAACTTTGACATCCATAGCTTTAAAAGGATATGTAGTAGAATAAGGCAGTTGAAAGTTAAAAAACTATTACCTGAAATAGTAACTACTACAAGAAGAGAATTTTAGGTCAAGGAAAAGATGACTAAACTCTCACTAAAAGGACTCCAAGAACCAGGATGGCTAGAAGGGAGTTGGACTAACTTAGCTTGTTAAGGAAAACAAACGGGTAGGGAAAGAAAAGGGTAAAATATAAGACTACAATGGACACTTAGGTAAAGTTAGATTAAGGTGGGGAAGATGGAGCAATGAAGGACAAGATAGGCAGAGATTGGTTGAAAGTAGGAAATAAACATATTCTAAAATAAGTTAGCAAACTTAAAGGAGTTGTAAGAAGGCAATAATAAGTAAAACTAGCTATCAAGGAGGCTATTGGAATAAGGAGAGAGCATCAACATAAGAAGAAGCTCCCTATTCTGGAGAGAAGGAAGAGAATATCTCTCTAGTCATTGCCTAGGTTTTTGACATTATTATAGAAACAATTTGAATACTCATACTCTAACTACTTCAAATTACCAAATAGTTAAATAATAAATTTATCAATTAAGGGGTACAAATTATTTTATTATTGTAAGTATAGAAAATGTGATGACATGCAATCTCAAAGTTCTTTTTTTTCTTATCGAATGGTCAAAATTTCAATAATTAGTATTTTAATAATTAATTTACAATGTACACAATCTTACACAAGTGTAAAATTTTATATTTGATAACTTCTTTACTTAAGATGATCATTTGGCACATTAGCTTAAGGATTAATAGTTTTTGCCCTAATTCTCAATTTTTTTATCTTATTTATGGAAAAATCTTTTTATTGGTTATATCTATATAATTTATTATAAATTATAAAATAATGACTTTCTCCTCTAATAGTAATACTATAGTTTTCTTTGAAAATTGTCACAAAGCTTTAACTCTCTTCGAGATGGTGTATATTTTTCAATTTGTTTTAGGCATCTTTAATGCTAGTTTTTGACTTATAGTATTTGTATCCTATTTTATACTTTTTTTCATGACTGATATTAAAGTTGAAGGTGTTTTGATGGTGGTTTCACTATTATCAAAAAGATACTTGATCGGGTGTTGATGTGTATAAGTTTTAATAATGCCCTAGATAATCCGCAAGTGTACGGTTCGTTAACGTAGTACTTAAGGTATCGATTTCACGGAGAAGGATAATCTAATTCTAAAATCTAAAGCTAGAAACAATTCATAGAAATTCAAAATGTATGAAACTAAAAATGAGAATTTAATTCATTTAATCAAATTAAGAATCAAGAAAAAATATTAATTATTCAGCAGTCGCAATAAACACCTAAGAATCAACCTAAGGAAATTAGCAATTGAGAACAAGATAATTTTACCTATCCTTAATGCTAACCTAATTGATTATGAATTACCATATTGTTAGTTCTAGACGATCCTAGGATTGATTACTCTCTCTCAAGTTATAACCATTAATTCTAAATTATAAACCCTAATCAGATTATGAAAGTTGTAATCTCTCAATTAACAACTTATCCAAAACCTTAATTGGTTTTGAAGTTCTCTAATTAACTATCGAAAACCTATGCAAGATCTCTCTTCGCACAATTTATCGATTTAATTTAATTCTAATTTCTATTAAACCATCTAACTCTCGTTAACCTAATTTAATCGCTTTTCATTTGATTCACCGTCTCAGTTTATTATCGAATTATGCAATCACAGAATTAAGTCACAACAAATCCAAATAAAACATAAACAATCGGATTTCATTAATTCAAGAATAAAACTTCGAAGGTAAGTTTAGAACATTTTCAACACTAAAAATTCCTATCATCAATTGTTATTTCAATTATATACAATAATAAAACTAAAAACAAATAGGAAATACGATCTGAACTAATGATGGGAGGCTGCCGTGACATCGGAAAACTCCTAACTTGAGAAGTACGTTGAGTCAACTTCTTCTCCACTTCTCTCTTCCTTCTTCTCTTTCTCAATTGCTCAATGAATTCTTTCTATGGTTTCTCAAAAGTGGCTGATGCAAAAGCTCCTATGCCTCTTTCTCTTATTCTTTAAATATCCTTTATGATTTGAACAACACTAGGGTTTTTCTGAGGTTCAAAAAGTACGATAATCCTTCGAAACTTGACGTGTTTGAGTGTCTCCCAGACGCAGACCATGACTGTGGCCTTGCAGGCTACAATCATGGGTCACATCTGAGCCTTCTGTTATGATTGTGGCACCCAGGCTACGATTGTGAGTCATGTCTTGGTTTTCTGTTACGATCGTGGGCCAACTCTGGTACTTCGGTTACAATCATAGCCTATTGCGTCACGATAGTGAGTCGTTATTTTGGCCCGAATGTCTCTAAAATTATTCGTTTTTCGACGTTGATCCTGAAATACTAACAAACACATTAAGGTACCTCAAAAATATAATATTTAAGCAGAAAGACTTGTACTAACCTATAAAACACTTAAAACACAAATAATAACAAACTGACACAATTCTAACCTAAACACATACCAGATAATTAAATTAATAGCTAAATACATGTTAAATTAAGCCCTAAAATATGATAAAATTTACACTTGTTAACACCGCGAGTTTATTCTTAACAGTAATAGTAACCACCATTTTGAGCCGTAGACTTCAAAGTCTAATTTAAGGATTCAAAAAGTGTTAGGGAAAGCTAGTGATGATAAAGGGACACACATGATGGTTTTAAAAGGTGTGAACTTTCATTATCATCAACTGTTAAAAGTATAATTAAAAACTTGTAAGAGAACGTACGTGCATTCGGAAGCGAAGTTTCCCGGTCGCTAACTTTACCATGCATGACCATTTTCGCATTATAAAGAAACATGACATCTGTCATCGTTGGTTCTTAGCATTTGCATCGATGTAACGTACCCTACACTTCTGCACGCACTTGGGCTGTAAATAGTTCTCGTCCAGTATATGACACAACTCTCCATGTATGTGTCTGAATAAAGCGCATAAAAAGTATGTCTACTTTTTTGGTTTAATATGGAGTTAAATCCTGGCATTCTAAATATGTACTAATAATTAAAACGGGATTGAGTGTAATTAATCCATTTTTCATCACAGAAGAAGGTAGTCGACTTAGAATCCACTAAGATAGAACTAAGTTTGTAGGTTTAGCATAAACCTTATGTTCTCATAATCGTGCGACCAAAGAGTTAGATGTTAGCTTTCTCAAAGCTTTGAGGAGAAACCACATCCTTAATGATAAAACGTTTAACATCCAATGAATCGTGCTTTCATCTAACTCTTCTACCTAATAATTATCCATGATAATACAAAATAGAGGCAATGGAAACAAATTTTCGCAATGAAAGAAAGTACTCGCGATTGCAAAAAAGCATTAACAAAATGGTAAGTACCATAATCTCCTCGTAGAATGTCTGAACTCACTAAAGTTCCACCTTATTAACTGCAATTCAGAATGAAGAACAAGTGAAAGATAAAAGTCAATCAAGCAAGCCCTTTTCTTCGCAAGTTCGTTTCATTCAAACTTTTGTAATATTTGGTGGGGTCTTATTGACTGGTTTCCAAACAATTCCATTCGCTGGTGACAAGTAACAACTGCCACCAACAAATTTTTTTGATTCATATCATATACTAAGATATACAACATTTCCAATTTGACTACGCTAGAGTTTACTTGGACTAAGTAACTGGTCTTGGGAGTCCGTGGGATGCTTAGACTATGCTCCCCACCATACTCCAATGGTTTTATGGTCTTGTTCGGGGAACTCGCTTTCTGTAATCTTCAACTTCAATGCTGATGTATAAGTTAAATGGTAATAAAACTAAACATTTTGACTTTTCCTTGGGTATCATATCTTTTTTCTAACTTTTGTCCCAAAACTCTTCTTTGACTATTACTAGAGCCACATAGTTGTCAAAGATGAGAGATCTTACTCTGAAAATTCCTTGAACAATTGAATTGAATAGTTGTTCCTATTTCCCGGTTGAATTTGGCCCATAGAAAGCTGTGTCCTCCAACTTTACATACGTCGAATTTCTACTGGGGTGTGTTCGCATGTCGCTGTAAAATAACGTGAGGAGGACATGAATACAATTAAATTAGGGATACTGGTTTCGTTAGTGTCTAAACTAAAAAACTCTTCAAATTTTATAATTCAAACTGGTACTCAAATAAAATTATAAATTAAAAAACATTGATGAACGGTTATCCCATTAATTAAAGAAAGATTAGTAATTTCATGTTTCTCTTGTGTCATGTTCTTGATTCATGAACAGACTTAACTCATCAAATTCAATTGACAGCAGAGGATGATATTCAGTTTGTATAGACGAGAGGAAGACGAGTTGCAAGAATACAGAATTTGAGAGAGTAGAGGAGGGAGAGAGAGAGATAGGAATTTGAATTATATGTATTGATTGAATATTCTCATACAATGATATATGATTTTATAGCCAATCATTGGCCAACTAATCAATTGGATATTCTAGAGCTGACAGTCTAAATGACAGCTAAGTAATCAGCCCTTGTAACTCCTTGCAACTGAATTCAGTTATCACCAACACCAAGCTTATTTATGGCTAATTACTTCCTTAGTTCATGATGAAGTAAATCACGTGTTAATATAGAGTTTACGTTTAATAGACAAAATGCATAAGAAGGGGGGTTGAATTGTGTGTGACGTCATCACAGACGATACATCGTTATAGACGATGCATCCTTATAGACGTAATGACATCATCACAGACGATACGTCTTTACAAACAATACATCTTTATCCTCCTAAGCATTTACCTTTCTAAGGACCATAACTCTCGATCTAAAAGTCCAAAAATTTCATACTACATATCATTGGAAAGCTAAAAGAAAGACCTACAACTTTCTAGAAGAAATTGGTCTAGTTTAGCCTAGATTAATCCAGATTTTTCCCTTAAATCATAACACAAAATTTACCCTATGGAAGGCTTGTAATTTTGCACAGTGCAACCTTGGAATGTTCTTAATACAACCATTCAACTACCCATTTGACTTCATGAAACTCTCAAATCTTAACTCATTTGTCTCATTACATCCAACTACATTTAATCAATCATAATTCCTATCTTTCCTTTCCATAAATCTCACTTAGGCATACGTATGTGTATATATATATATCCACAATTTATGCTTAAAACTATCTGTTCAAACTGATCATCATCTCAATGTCATACATACACAATTCATATTTCCTTAACCTCAAAAGAACAAAGTTTTCACAAATCTTTGATGGCATTCTAAATCATATTACAACATCATCTCAAAGTCTAAAATTGCAACAATTCTTAAACAAATAAACTTTGTATGCAACTATAAGATTGTGCTTTCCCAAAACCAACTTAAACTAGAAAGTAAGCAAATTTGGAGAATTTTCCTTAGGCTCTTGATCACTTGATCTCTTAACTATTACTTGAAGATGGGGTAAAAAAGGGATGAGCTTGAAAGCTCGTAGGTAACAGTTTATAACAAAAAGATAAGCAAAACTTTCGAAACCAGTTTATTGTCATATAAAATTTTTATTGAGTTCATAAAACACATGTTTCTTAAGCTTTAGGGCAAAATCCATAATTTACAAAACAAGAATACATCAAACCTGCTAATATAACATGAGTACATAAGCACATCAGAATGGTTTGGGTAGGTCCAAAAATATGACGCACTACACATTTCCTCATAATAGTCCTATATAGTCGTAAACTTGATGGAATCCATAAAGGAGCTCCGTGCCACTAGCGGGTAGGTGGGAGAAGCCTTTAACTTGGTCAACGTGCATGTGATGGAATTTAGGGGACCACCACAAACCCACATAACACATAATTCATGACTTGTAAACTTGTTACCCAAAGTGACACTTTTTTGAAAGCTTGCTTTTCATATACTTGATATATATCTTGAAAACCATTCTTGAAAACTGATTCCATAAATATGTATCTTTTTAGAAATCATTTGCGAAGTCTTTTTATCAAACATTAACACAATTCATGTAGCAACATATAGCAGATTTCACAAATCATTCAAGAACAATGAATGTAGCACTTATGATCCAATTTAAATCAATAAATGTCTTTGATTTAAAGAAAAATAGTAGTGCTTTATTTTCTCTATTATAAATATGTGCCTACCTTGATTTTCTTGCTTAGAGACTTGCTCAAAAATGCTTCTTCTCTTGTTCCTCTTACCTCTCTTGATCCCTTGCTTCTTTTTTCTTTCTTGATTTCCTTAATTCTTCACCAAGTGAAGAGATGCCTAGCACAAATGGAAGCTCTTCTATTCCTCTACCTTTTTCCCTTCTTAAACAAACTCAAAATCTCTCTTGAAGACTAAGAAAATTGAAACCCTAGCTTGTTTTCTCTTCTTTCTCTCTTTCTTCTCTTTTCTGTTATTCTATCTCTTCTCTCTTTTCTCATCCATGCATCTAGCTTCTTCTGGAATCCCCAAATCGTGTTGTCTCCTTCTCTTAGATGCAAGCCAACACTTCTTATTTCAATTTTGTCATTAATGTTTAAGAAATGTCCAATTTGCCCTTCCTTATAAGCTTAGTTTCTGTTAACTTTAAGTGTCTTACTAAAAAATCCCATGCATAGTAGCCACAAAATGTCTTAAATCAATAAACGTTTCATCAACCAAATGTTAACCCAAT
>JANSVA010000007.1:3994667-4020750 GCA_025504915.1 Erythroxylum reticulatum
TAATAAAAATAATAATAAGAAAATTAATTTTGTATAATAATAATAATAATAATAATAATAATAAGTAGAAAATTTATTTCAATAATTAATAATAACAGTAATAGCAATAGCAATAATAATAATAATAATAATTACAAAATGAGTTTAATAATATAATTAAGAATAAAAAATTGCTTATATAGGGGGAGGGGTATTTCTGACATTTCTTTATGTGTTTTGTTTTTGTCCTTAGGACAAGAATTTTTGTACCACAGTTTTGGAAGGAACAAAAAATTTCTGTCCTTATCTTCCAAAGACAAAATAAAAACAGATGAAAACGGTAAGCAAACACATAGAGAGATAAGATTATTATGTCCTGTCCTCTGTCCCTGTTGCTGAAGACAACAACCAAACACGTTGTAATGGTATGAACCCACTATCCCCACAAAGCTTCACTATCATTAAAAAGAACCCATATCCTTTTTCCTAACAAGACATTATTCCAAGTGGACAAATATTTAATCCCCAGACGACCCTCTTTTTTAGGTCTACAAAGATCATTCCACTTGACCTTTGCATGAGTTTTAGATACAACCTTCCCAGACCACAAGAAGTTCCTAAGTTTAGTCTCTATCTTTCCAAGGAATTATGAAATGGCTAGACCAATAGACCTGAAAAGTAGAAAGGACAGAAATTACCAACTTAAGTCTACCAACATAGGACAGAGTTTTATGGGTCTATTTGTTTGCTCTGGAATCAATTTTATCCAACAACGGGATACTACTACTAAAATTTTCTATCTTTTATAAAATATTTACTCATAACCTAACACAAGCTTAGCTATGGTTGATAACTAATATAGTGATAAATGGCATAGCGATCCTACAAAGAAGCTATAAGGATTTAAAGTACTCTCCTACTATTAATTAGTTAAAGAAGTAAAGATAGATTGATTGATTAATGGATAATTGATAAAACAAAATAAAATAAACCTAAACAAAGTATTAGCCAAGAAGATAAAATTAAATTAAGTAGTCAAGTAAAAAATTCGAATATGAATTATGGCCAGATAAGTACTTCCCTTAGTTTACAATTATGATTTAATAAATTGCGAAGGTATTTATATCTAGACCAAAAGAAAAATCTTAACTATAAAATTGCTATCTCGAGATATAATCACTTATTCTCAAGTTGATTAACTAGTACCTTTATTCGAATATAAGGGATATATAACCATGTATTAGGCCATGTTCAACCAAGAATTGTGTTTTTCTTTTTATATTTTTCACTTGAAATCATCTTCAATTCTTAATAAAGCTCATTACACCTTCAAAATTACTTTAAAATATAACATAAAGTGAGTAAACTAAGATAATTTAAGTAGAAAATAAAGCAAAAATCTAAGGAAATTATATGTATATGTTACATTTCATACTTAAGTATTCATTTAGCTATATAAAAAAAAAGTATTTAACTCTTTTCTTATTTCATAATTCAGCCTGCGAACTTAATTTTTTTAGTTAAACATCTTTATTGTTTTTTCCTTAAGTTTTTATCAATTTTTAGCCAATAAATTTGAGAGGCAACTTTATTCAAACTTTTGTTTTTGGTATTCGATCTCATCTCTCTTTTAACCATCCGAACTAATATTGGTTGGTAACCCCACATACCTAAGTATAGCCTTGCATCAAGTTATTTCAAATGGTTGTAATTTTAGGACATTATTAGTAAGATGTTAACTCAGGTTATTAGATCACTTTTGAATCGTTAAAGATACCTTTTAGAGATACTTTTGAGATGTCAAAAGTAAAGTAATTAAAGGAAGATGGAAGAGTAAATCGCCAAAAGGAAGTTTGAATAAGAAAGCTTAATGCTTATTAGTCAACCAACCATGGTAAGCGTGAAATATCGTAAATCTTCTTCAATCAGTCATTGGAGTGGACCACTCTACTTGGGGTTATGCAAATCTGTAATTATTACTTTGCTGCAAATATGGAGTGGTATCATATGTGCAAATGTTGCTGAGTTAGGAAAAGCACAAATTGCACTTGGAGAAAGAAAAAAGGGACCTAGATAAAAGAGAGTATGAAGAATAGGAAGAGGACGAATGGAATACACACCTGGGTACCTTTCTTGGTTAGGATTTGAAAGGTAAATCATCAATTAGGTAATCCTTAACCATACTTCTTATGTTAGTATATTTCTTAATTACTTATACTTTTATTCATATTTGTTAATTTGCATCATTTTAAAAGTCAACATTTGTAAAGTGATAGATAAATTATTCAAGTTTAGTTTCAAATGTCAACATACTCGATTCACCTTGTTAGATACATCGAAAGTACAACGCAGACACTAGCAATCAAGTCCAGCAGAACTTTTGATGGAAGTTTCTTTATCCATAAATCATAGAATCCTCTAACCTCTTCCTCTTTAATTTTTTTCTAAGACACGTAAAAAAGAGAGTGATGCTATGTTTACAAAAATGGAGACATCTTCATACAATTTGGAACACTTCGACTTAATTTTTATTATTACATAGCCATGAGATCAGAAATTTGCAATACTTCGACTTAATTTAATGTAATATGCATTTTTAATATATTCTACCATGTCAATGAATAATATGAGTAGATTAAATTCATATAGGTTAAACTTTATAAAATATCATGAACTATGAACAAAATTTATTGTAATAAATGTACTGAAATCATGATTATTAAAAGAAATTATATCTATGTATCCCAATTAGTGTTAGTGATAAATTATAACAGTGGATGATTACGACTGGGAACTTGGAAGTAAGCATCTACACTAGGTTGGGAGGTAAGAAGCTAGCGGCGGTATGGCCCCCCTCCTACCCCTACTACTAAGTAGGTTGGTTTATTATGGCTAAGGAGAAGCAACTTTATGAACATGTCTCCAACCTCTTGTCAGGAAGAGAAATGCTAATGTTTTGTAAGCATCTTCCAAAGGCATGTGGACATGAAGAGCTCTTTGTTTTTGTAAAGGCAAACAAATCAATGAAAATGGATATATGCCTTCAAACATGAACATCCATGCAGTCCTTTGATTTCGTAAGACATTATGCGTCCCATGTCCTCTTGTGCGCTTTGGTTGTGACAAGTCCCTTCATCCCAATGTGACCTACATGTCCCAGATTTCCCTCTCACTTCTATTTAATGTACTCGTCATATGTTCCTCTGAAACAGGCCATTCACATGCTCCAAAACTACTTGTATAGTCCATATTAAAGACTCCTGCCTTAATCTATGAATTTTTTAATCGACGCCCATTAAGAGTGATGGTGACATCTCAAAGATGATGCATCTGTATTCCATATTAGTTAATTTAGGGAAAGACTTCGCGAGTCCAAACAACTTATTCATTATTCATTCGTTGTAGGGCCTAATGATAATGATGGTCGTATATGCCTTTGGCATTGCATTACCGATCAAGAATATTGGTCAAACTTTATCAATGTAAATACCCTTTTGCAAACTGCGTACTTGGTGATACATCTAAACTCAAACTATCTAAATGTGCATTATTGAGTATCCTGCTGATGATTAGAACCACAACAAGCTTATCTACATTTACCCCAAAACCGGAGAAGTTAATATATTATTATTCTGGGTCATGATTGCAAACAAAACAAAAAAATTGTTACCGATTCATTACTCAACCGCCTGATTTTTAATGGATTAGATAAACGAACTAGTAAAAGGAGTGAAGAGGACAAATATGTGAAGTTATAAAGAAGAATCAGTTTGTATGGATTAGTTGTTTGTCAGTCCTCAAGTCTGCAAGTGATCGTAAAAACACGCAATTGTTACACATTGAACCATCAATTATTGGAATAAGCAAGAGATATGGATGGTTGTTAAGAACAATAATTCAAATTTCTGCTAATTTTGAGGTGTCTAAATGCATCGGCTTTTCATTTTAGATGTAACATATCGACCTAAACATATGTTAGGTGAATATTCTGTCTTCGCATGAACCATTTTGATAAGCTTCTCAAGATACCCTCGAAGTGTCCAACTCAAGACACCTACAGCATATGGTCTACTCCCAAACTTCCATGTGAAAAGGGTTTTGCATGCGTAGCTTAGGCGCATCTATGTTAAATGTTCTATGTTTCGTTGTTTATTCATTTGATTGTGCATGGTTTTTTGTTCTTATTTCACATTAAACACATATGCTTTTGTGGATGCTGTTCGTATATTGTTGTAATCAATTAGTTAAAAAATCTTATGAGTGAGATATGATCCATTATCAAGGTCAATCCCGAATTTGATGGATCATTCATTTTTCTGTTGATATATGAAATATGAGATTTTATTAAATGAATTCTTATGAAATCATGAATCAAGCCATTTGTATCATTCTTTTTCTTAATTTTGTAGTCAGAGTGATATTTCTTTTAAAAGCACTAAAGTTGTTGGCTTAATATTATAACTAAATAAATAAGCTCCCGGACTTTGGATCTAGCAAGAAGAATTCAATGTATACAGGAGATACAAAATTCTTGAAACCTACTAATTTTATGCTCGCAGGGGCCGGGTCCAACTTTGTTACTCATCTCTTAAACTATCCTTTTCATTTCAAGTAACATCTCTTTAATTTTAGCTGCTTATAGTTAGCTAGGCTATCATTTTCCATAACTATTCTTGTGATAATTATACTGACCTTTTATTTCAGTAACATCTCTTTACAACTCAACTCAACTCAACGGATCTCAGTACATAAGGGTCCATATTTTGAGAGAGTTGCAGGAGGGTTATCAATGTACACAACCTTTCCTTTATATTTTTACAAAGAGCCTATTTTTATGACTCAAACTTGTGACCTTCTAGTCATAAAAAAGCAACTTTACTAGTTACTTTAAGGTTCAACCACTCTTTAATTTTACTTTTTCCAATCTTTTTAATTATTTCAATGTCTCAACGAAGTCTTTATTATTAATTTACTTATATCTATTTATTTTTTTCATTCATCTAACGTTAACATAACATTTCTAGTAATAAAGGGATCAAAATGAAAAACAACAGCATTACATTAGATATTTTTAATAGAAAATAATAGAAAAACTTGTGAAAGTTATTTTTATTCTAACTATGTGATTTTTTTCTCAACAATACAAGGAAAATAAACATTTAAAATAGGAGAATAAAAAATAGCATAAATAGAAAGATTATGAAATAAGTTATTCCATTATCTTAATTTCCAAGTTAGCATAAATAGTATATTTCTTTTTTCGGTTTTTTAGATGTTTATAAAGAGATTTATAAATCATAATTTATGTATATGTTCTTTAATCTACTTTTTTTAATTGATTAGAAATATATAGTTACTAAATAGAGTTATTAAATTAAACATGTTCTAAATTAAAACTTTATGATAATAAGATATTTATTACTTTGTTGTTAGAGTGTGGAAAATGAGAATATAAAGACAAACATCATTGACTATATAAAGGCAAGATGAGAAATTAAGCATCACTTTATGACATAAACTAATTGTCATGGAAGATGGGAAGTGAAAAAAAAAACCTTCTTAAAGAATTAAAAAGTAAAAGTAAAGCTTTTAAATGTTTTAGACTAGTCATTCAGGAGAAAAGAACATATAAACAAATAAGGTATTAGTCAATCAATTGATGAGTACTAACACAAGAGACTCCAAAACACTTATGGATGATTAGTAAATTGTATCAATCAATTGTATAGATAGATTCATAAGGTCATATTTTGATAAACATTGAAGGACATGCTTTATGTACTGACTCTTTGGCGAGGAAAAGAGCGTAAATATGCTCCTATGACCCTTTAAAGAGTTAAAGATATAGAAAAATACCAAGGAAGAGGGGACCAAATCCTTTGTTCCTGCTAACCAGTTCCAACCTTGTATCAGTTAATTCTATCCACACATTTATGTGAGACTCACACAAAAATATGGAGAAAATTAACTGGCACAGAGTTGGAACACCATTTTGGGAACAAAGGATTTCGTGTGAGGAAAGAGATAGAAGAAACTAGAAAAAACCAATAAAATTAATATTGTGTGTGATAATTAAGAAAAATAGTTTTTGACAGTTTTCATTAAGAAACTTAGTCTCTTTCTTAAGGTATAATGAATTACCCAATGAGAATTTGATCACAATATTAATGAGTCCTTTATAGCTCTTGAAACTGTTGGTAGCATTTTCTCTTTAATCATTGAAGAACATATTATATAGTAGCTTCAAAGTTTACATGCGGCTTGAATAGTACATGTAGGTTTAGGACATATGAAATCAATGTTGTATATCTCTTACTTTCTCTTTTTTATATATTATTCAATTTTTTCCTTTGATCACATTAGTTAGTTGAAATTAAACAAATTATAGTGTTTCATATCTTAAATGTCGTAAGTTTTTTTATTTTAAGTAAAAGTCACTCTAAAATTACATAACTCTTTGGTTATGTTCAATATTTTTAAACTTATGGAGTATATGAGATCGTTAAGTAAAAGAAATGTATGTAATGGAGCTATTATCAATTTTTGGCTTTGGGATTTTTGTAAATGATGGACAATTTTTAGCTTTAAGGAGCTTCATTCGTACATAAACTAACCATTATTAGAGAAGTTTTACATGAAAGTTTTTATAATCTCAGTCAAGTTTGCTTGGATGATTTGCTTAGGATTGCTTTAACCTTTTATCCCTTTTCAAGTAGTAAAGATAAATCTATTTGCCTATGGTGTTCTTCAAGGTCCTTCACCAACAAATCCTACAGGGAATTAATGAGAATTAATGCTCCTAAATTTTCTTGATATAAACTTGTTTCATACAAGTAAGCTTCTTTAAGAATTGCTTTCATTTCTCTTGTTCCAAAAAAGAACCAACCTTCCACTATTTTGGACTATAGACCTATTTCTTATTATAACATGATTTATAAGGTGATCATAAAAATCTTGGCTAATAGACTTAGACAGATGTTGCCCCCCATCATTAGTCAAACTCAAAGTTCCTTCATTAAAAATCATCATATAGGGGACAACATTTTCTTAGCTCAATAAATTTTCAAAAACTATCACCTTTCTAATAACCATAAGAGATGTGCGTTCAAAATAGAAGTGGAAAAAGCTTATGACTCTATTCAATGGGATTTTCATCTCACGGTCCTCCTAGCTATAGGACTTTCTCCCATGTTCATTCAATGGATTAAAGAGTGTCTAACTTCTCCTTCATACTCTATCCTCATCAATGGGACTCCTAACAAATTTTTTAGTGGGAATCATGATTACAACAAGGTGATCCTCTCTCTCCATACTTGTTCATCATTTGTATGGAGGTCCTCTCTCGGAGTCTAAATAATTCAATCGCAAGGACCCCTACTTTTAAATTCGACTGGAGATGCAAAACTCTCAAAATTTCCCATCTTTTGTTTGCTGGTGACTTGTTAATGTTTTGTCATGCTGATTTGACTTTGGTTACTACACTGTTTAATTACTTAAACACCTTCTCTAAATTTTTAGGTTTGGAAATAAATCTTACCAAGGGCCAATTCTTCTTATCTTCTGATATGGAGCATTGGGCCATTCAATTGGAAAATATCACGGGTTTGAAAAGAAGTCAATTCCCTATGAAAGACCTAGGTGTGCCTCTCCTAACAGGCAGATTAACTAGGAGAGAATGTATCTCGTTGTTGGAAAAAATAAACTCAAGAGTTAATAAATGGACTAATAAGACTTTATCTTATGCTAGCCGACTTCAGCTGGTAATTTCTGTTCTGTCTACATTCTAGGTCTATTGGGCTAGCCATTTCCTTCTGCTTGCTTCTATTACTAAGGATATTGAGTCTAGGCTTAGGAACTTTCTATGGTCTGGGAAGGTTGAGTCAAAAACTCGTGCAAAGGTAAACTGGTCTGATCTTTGTAGGCCTAAGAAGGAGGGTGGTCTGGGGATTAAACACTTATCCACTTGGAATAATATTTTGTTAGGGAAAAGGATCTGGGTTCTCTTTACCGATAGGGAAGCCTTGTGGGTTAAATGGGTACACTTTATAATTATTAGAAGAAATAATTTCTGGAGTACTCAACCAACTAGCAATAGCTCTTAGAGCTGGAGGAAACTCCTTCAGGTTAGAAATCTTATTACGAACCACTTTAGATTTAGGATAGTGAATGGTGCTACAACTTTCATATGGCAGGACCCGTGGCATCCTCAAGGATTATTAATAGTTTAGAGCTCCTAATGAATGCAAAGGTTGCTGAACTTATCACTGACAGTACCTAAAACTGGCATGCTACTTCAATTGAGTTCATTTGTATACTAGAACCATTACTATATCAACCTGATAGGTCTCAACCTGATAGAATAGAATGGATTGTCAACCCCACAAAAACCTACACCAACACTTCGGCCTACTCCTTGTTGCGACCTTCCTCTCCAAGAGTTCCTTGGTTTAAATTAGTGTGGTATTAAGGTGCAAACCCGAGGTATGCCTTTATCTTGTGGTTAGCCTTCTTTAATAAACTACAAACAAGAGACCTACTACTTTATACTTTTGTCCCTAACAATTGTTCTCTTGGCTTTTCGACCAATGAATCTATTACACATCTTTTCTTTGAATGCTCATTTTCTATATTAGTTTGGATCTTTTTCCTAAATCATTTTCAGCTAAACATTCCATACTTGCCAAACCTTCACTTAATTCCAAACTGGTTTAACCATACCCTAAGCCCCAGAAACTTTGACCTGGACACCTTTCTTATACTCCTATCTATTATTGTTTATAACCTTTAGTCCAAGAGAAACCTTAGAATAATCAAAGACAAAGTCGTGGAAGTGGGGAGCATCAACACTAAAGTGATCTTCCAAGTAATGGTGCAGCTTCGCTTACACACCAAGAGTAGGTAAGTTATGTTTCTGGTTTATATTTCCTCTAATTGTTGCAGGTCCTAATTGGAGTGGTCAGCGGAAACCAACCTAAGAAGGGTACATCACTTGTTGATACTAGATAAGAGAGGATGATACCTCCTGCAAGTAGTGATGAGCATGGTGTCACACATGATGCAAAGCAAGAACATTATGGGTGCAAGTAACAAGCCATAAGGGGTGTCTCTTACCATCCTCGGGTTTTCACAAAGGTTCATTTTCAATTTGCAATCAGTGCTTGGTTGTTTTACTTGTTAGACATGGCTAGGGTGTATGGTGGACTGAGTTTTGGCTTATCAGATACATGATGAATCCTTTATGTACTTAGTTTATCGTATTCTGTGAATAATTAAGTTGTTGATTAGGGTGAACCTCATATTCGATCCTCATTTTGTAGTCTTATGTAGCTTGTATATTGTGGCAAGTTCAGCTCTTATGTATTTAGCTAGAGGGCCATTTTTTGGTAGTGGTAGAGAACTGATTCAGGGTGTTCTTGTAGCTTGTACATAAACTTTCATTATCTTCAATTAACTTACTGAATTACCGAAAAAAATAATAGGGAAACTTTCTACTAAAAACAAGCTCCATTGCTCAATTATTATTTCTCCCATTTGCTTACTTTGTTATACGGACTATAAATCCAATGGGTATTTATTCTTCCAGTATGAGTTCACTAGCTTTATTTGGAAAAGGATACAAAGGCCTTATAATCTTTCTTTGTTAGTAAATTTTAGTTATATCACTAAATTCAGATGGAGATGTAGGCATAATTTCATCAACTTTAGAATCTATTTTAGTAATATCATTTAATTTATTTGGAAAGAGAGGAACTTGAGAATTTTTCAAAGTAAGTAAAGGACTAGACAATAGCTTACACGTCAGATGATAAGCCATATCACTAAGCAAAACTTAAAAGCTTATAACCTCGCCTGATTCACATTTGTTTATAATATTTATCTTGGTTGCAAGTTTAATTTTCAATAATAACAACCCAGTAAAAGTCTCGCTGACATGGGTCTGGAGAGGTCCTATAGTACATAGCCTTATCCCAAACTAGTATAAAGACTATTTCTAATGAAAGTTTGCTTATCATGCTACTTTATTAGTTCATAATTAGCAGTAACTTGTATTTGTCTAACATTTTCCTTATGATTTATTGTATTGCTTGTGTAAAGCTTTATTTGTATCTTATTTCCTATTAATACAAGTCTGTTCTTTTTTTAAAAACAAATTAAGATGGAGTTTCTTTATTTCTTTCTTTTATATGAAAATTTTAATTATATTGTTTATTAATATGATATTGTTTTAACAAAATTAATCTTGATAAAGTATGATAATTTGAAATATAATAATTTGAGTGACATTAATATACTTGTGCAACGTTGTATGTTACCATGCATACTGAGGGAGAATCCTAAACCTTATGAGCTATTCTAGGTATATTTTCCTTTACTATTAATTCGATTATCAATTATATATTATAATTCTTTGTCATTAAAAGAAAAAAATATTGTTGAATCAAGGAAGTTCTAACATATGTTTTAATGATAACAACAATTTTATTGTTGACATGTTTATTAGTGTATAAAACTTATAGTATCATGAAAAACATTATTAAGGATATAAATAAGAAAAAAAATCTTTACAAAAATGAGAACATGAGTTGATTATTATTGAGTTATGGAGAAATTCAAGAATTAAGAAACAAGGATAGAGTTTTTAGAAGTCTTATAATGGTTCACCATCTAACATAGTCAATTGTAATTAGATAACAAGAAACTAAAGAAGATATTAGTACCAACTTATGAAATAGTTTCCATGAGAAATGAATAAATTATTTAAAAGGGTTTTTGCTAAGATCTTAGTGGTTTTTTCCTTTTTCAATCATTTGAATTTGTTACATAATAGATTCGGTATCAAGTGTGAATTATCAAAAGGATGTATCATATCCCTCTCTCTTTCTATCATTTTTATGTTTATCATTTGTTATACGTAATAGAGTTGGTTAGATGAAATCCATCAAATCGCATCATTTAAAGAATTGCACCCATACAAGAGCTTTATTATTTAATAAAATATTAGAGAAAGTATCAATCATTTCAACACCTAATTCAACCTTTTTAAGTTCCTTTAGATCTAAGGAGTTATTCTTAAGTGTGTATATATGCAGATTATAGATCAAAATGTTTGTTTGTTTTTATCATAACGTAATGTTAGCTATATGTTTATATTATGTAATCTTGATAACTAATTACTTCATACAAAACTATAAACTTATGAATATTATATTACATGTTAGATATTCATTAGTGAGGTTGTCCATATTAGAAAGAAACATAAGAGGGAAGTGACATATATAAATATAGGACATATAATTTAATATCTTAAGATTATTAAATTGAAGCTTGAACCATTTTCTTCTTAGGCATATTGAAAATTCAATATTACTATTAGACTTAATTTACCAAAACTTAATGAATAGATATTAATAGATTTTTACTCAAATAGGAATTCATGGAGTGATGATCTAATATTAGTATTTTGATATATAGTTGAATTGGATAAATATACCAAAATCTTCTTTATAGTATTTTGATTTTATAAAATTTGACCATTTTTCTGTACTATTTTGTATAAATTTAGGCACTTTTGTCACATATTCTAAAAATAAATGAAACATTTTTACCAAATATTTAATTCGTCTCATATCTAAACTTTTACAAGGAAAAGGACACTAAAATAAGAATAAAATATATATTTTATTTGGATAGAATTCTTACAACACTATACTTGATATATATTCTATTTGAGTCTAATTATATTAATTTTCTAGCATTAATAATTGATTTTATTAATAATATTTTAATTTTTAAAAAAATGTAATTCTATTTTAACTAAGCATTTCTCAAATCAATACCAATCGATAATAATATAACATTCTTCCTTATTATTTTAAAGTGATGAATCTTCTATTGATCACTCAATTATTTTCATATAGTTCACATTATATCCAATAATTACTAATTGTGATATCTTTGACAATGATAAATCATAAATAGTATTAACAATTAGAGATATCAAGTCAAATGATTATCTATATAATTATTATAATGATAATTTTTAAAAACATACAAATAATGATCCAAATGAAGTTCTCATATACTTTAATTTAGTAAAAGATTTTTTTAACAAATATTCATATATTTATTTAAATATCTTTATAACTTCTTCCATAAAGAAAATATAACGTTCTCTAATCTTTTTACATAAATATACTCGGAATTTTATAATTATGAGTTTTTTATATCATTAAAATTATAATTAATTAATTATCTGTAAAGACATAATCCAACAAATCTTGAAAGCAAATAGTTGTCATTCTAGCTAGCCGCAGACTACGTGTAGGCAAGAGGGACGACCTATAGAGGAGTAGCAGCTGTATGTGTTATACAAATCAACAGCCAAACGACAGATGGTGGTAGCCGCTGGCCATGCAGTTTACTACAGTGATCCAAATGGTTTTTGTCCGCTGTCATTGTTGAGGTCTTTAATTCAAACCGACCTGAGGATACGCGACTAGAGAAAACCTACGTTTCATTACTGACATCTCCTGGCCTACCATGCAAACCTTCTTGTACCATTCGTAGATATCCACCTTCACCCTAGCCACTAAAATGGAAGATTGAGAGTATAATGTCATTTTTTAAAATGTAAAATAAGGTTAAATCAGAATATTAGATAAAGAAGATATGAACCCACCCACAAAGGCAAAAGACAAGCTTTGGTAATAAATCTTCAAGATGATATGCCTGGCGTCTTGATAGTTTGATTGTTAAAAATCCCAGTAAATCAGTTGCCTGAATCAATCATAAATGACCGAGGCAAGTTTTCTCGCAATCAACCCAAAATCATTCAACCCACTATATTCGATTTTACGAGATTACGTTACGCCTACACTTACTTATTGCCTTAATAAATGTTATGACATTGTTAAAAAATGAATAATAAGACAAAATTGCACGGGGTTAACTTAACACTAAAACTGAAAAGAGTAAGAAATAACAAAAGAAACCGCATATGTTACGGCGTACACGTGCACTCAGTGGGTTCACTTCAGACTCTCTGCCTCTTTATCTCTCTCCCTCTTCGCCTCCCAGTTTCTTTTCTGTGTGCACGACTTACAATGTGAACCTACACTCACTAGCTAGAGCTAGCATTAACCTCTTCCCCCACCCCTCTCCCTCTCTCTGTCTGCCACGCGACTAGTACTAGTTACTATTTAGAGATCCTGACAGAAGCTCGCCACAATACGCACCCACATTACTGTTACTCACAAAGACAAAGATCAATACATAATAGAATGTTTTAGTTTCACCTTTCATGTGTCTTTTACTTCTCTGTGCCACATGCTCTCCTACTCTAGAGCAGGACTACTAGGAGTATTACAATTTACTAGACAAGTACTGCTAGCTTCTCTCTCTTAAAGCTGGTACTCTCCTGGGAAGGGAATACCCAACTTCTCAACTTCGCTCCTTCCTTCTCTTTTCGGTTGTCTGTGTATGTTGCTTTGTTATCTACTCACACAATGTGCGAAGAACCTTTGCCAACATCCCCTTCTGACAGAACTATTGAACAGGTTTATTATCGTTTTCTTCTTCTTAGTTTTACATTGCTTATATGTCAGATTCATTTCCCACTTGACAACTGTTTCCATTGAGCAGAATATCAAAGAAGTTATGGAATTTGACTGGTTTACGCCGAGGAACAACAGCTGGTGTATGGGTTGTTCCGTTAAGCATGCATTAGTCATTCTTTGCTCTTGTGATGATTTAGTTTTTCTCCCAATGAGAGATGCTGTGGAGTAGACTAAAATCTCCTTTTTCTTTAACATTTTTTTGCTCAAGGACAAGTAGGAAACATGTTAATGTTCTTATCTGCCAAAGAGTGGGTGGCCTATTCATTTTAATAACCATTTCCATTGTCTACATCTACTGTCCTTGATTCAACAAAGAATTTTCTGATTCGAGACTTGTTTTTAATGACCTCTTTACACGCAAATGGGATCTTCTATTAGAATCTTACAAAGTCGTAATTGATTCTGCCAGTTAGCAATTCAATTCTGATAAGAATTCGTCATCCTGTTCTTGTTACTTCATTAGCTGATGGTTTATTTTTACTTTCTCTTCTTTCTCTAAATTAGCAAAGTGTTTAATGCCTCACGTGTCTTCACCTTAATCTTGTCTTTGATCATTTTTATGTATATTGGTGTAAAGCCAGTAAGTCATTATTTACATTAAACGGCATCAACTTTGTAATATCGTCATAAGACGTGAAAATTTACAATAAGAAAACTGGTGACCAGTTCTGTCATCTTTAATCTCTGTTTTCTTTTATCGAATAACTTATATTTGTTTCATTTTGGGATTTGAGGGCAGTGTAAATATATGAGACTGCTGAAACTTGTAGAAATTAAAATGCAGGCAATTTTGGCTATGAAGAAGGGTGCACATCTCTTGAAGTGTGGAAGACGGGGGAAACCAAAAGTCTGTCCTTTCAGGCTTTCAATGGTAGGTTAAATGAACACACATTTATGACTATCAATGCAACAATGATTACCTCTCTGTTCAGGAGCCAAGTGATGTTTTGAAGCTCAGTAGAAAGAAAAGCAAGCAATTTTCACAAATTCTCTGACTGTCAGATTCTGAAATTGACAAATCATTGTCTATGCAATATAAAACTGCCTTTTCTGATTTGGGAAACTGTTTAGTTTGCAATGAAGACATGCTAGAGCTATTCCAGTGTAGAATTCAGATACGTCTCAAGTATTCTCGCAAGCGTACTACCAAGTCTGTTAACTGAATTGTTGTCTATTAGGCCAGCCTTCGCAAGTATTATCATTACTTTTGTTGACTCCCATGTCTTTGTCAGTAATTCATTTAACATTAGTAACTTGGTCCCCTTGGCATTTTGTTATAAATGATTTGAAATCAGTTGTCCTTTGCATACTGGATTAGGAATATATGATTGTTAATATTTACTCTGATTTGATTACATCTTCACCATTTAATTTTTCTGCTGCAATGGTGGATAACCCAAGTTTTGGTCCATATTTGTTAATTTCAGGATGAGAAGTATTTGATATGGTACTCAGGACATGACGAAAGACTATTAAGCTTGAGCTTGGTCACGAAAGTTGTCACTGGACAGAGGACAGTATGTAATCATGGATACATTTGATATTGAATAAAATTGCTTATTCTGTATCTAATTATTGTTTCTATCCCTTTTGTTAATGATGAACTTCATAGGCTAATTTTCAAAGACAAATTCAGCCAGACAAGGAGCATCAGTCTCTTTCGCTTATCTATGCTGGTGGCAAGGGCTCACTAGATTTGGTGAGCAATTGTTCTCACAAAAACAAGAAATATGTTAATGCATTTTGTGTATTATTTTCATCTGTTTTTGATTAAATTTTGTTTCACGTAGATATTCAAGGACAAAGTGCAGGCTAATTCTTGGCTTATAGGCTTAAGAGTCATAATATCCAGGTGCCAACATTCCATGCCTTTTACTGGACCAAGAAGCTGTATAGGGGTGCAAAGTTGTGTCAACAGTCCTGCTGGTTATATAAGAAGAAAACATAACATGGGAATTTTGGAGGAAACCGTCCAATTTTCACAGGTTCTAATGCTACAGTTTTTGCAGTTTTTTTGAAACGGATGGAAGTATACTTATGTGCTTTTTCTGAAAATGTATGTTTGTGGACAAATAATGTTACTGTAGTCAAATTGATTTTCATTTATGCACTTACTATTACTTTATGTATATGTGTCTTGACATCTATGAACCAACACCTAAGCTCCTCATTGTGCATTTCATTGCTATCTGATGAGGATCATGCAATGGTTGCAGACACTTGTTGAGTCTTTGGTGCAGTACATTTTCTACATATATGCGACTTTGCTGTTACAGACATTGCACAAATTATTGATTAACATTCTAATTTCCATTACAATAATCTATTAATCTAGTCAGTTGTCATGTCGATTTTTTGTGATAACAGATTTAAATATAGTTTTCACATATTGGCACTCATGCAATTTCTTTGTGCTTTTCGGTTTTCCTTCTTAAAGGTGCGCAGCTTATGTGCGAGTCCTACTCTGTCACTTTCAGAAAGGTGTTTTTCTGATGGACTATCTGTTTCTTCTGACAGCTTTTGTTTGTCAGAATTAAGTCTTCCACTTGAGCAGAATTTGGCTGAATTTCTGATGAAAAATGCTCCTTGTGTGGAACCAAATCTGAAAAAGTGTGGATCTAGTTATGCTTGCTCAGAATACCAAATGATTGCATCTCATCGATTTACTTCCCCTGCTTATGGTTCATCACAAATAGAAAAGAGTGACACCTTAAAGGATGTTCTGATCTGGGGAGAAGGTGTAGGGGCGGGAAATATTGGTTATGGAAACCACAAGGGGATGCGAGTTGACGCTTTATTGCCGCAGTTGTTGGAATCAACAGTTACGCTAGATATACAAAATATATCTTTAGGAGGGAAACATGCTGCCATAGTCACAAGACCAGGGGAAGTCTTCTGCTGGGGTGAGGGTGGGGGCAAACTTGGACACAAAGTTAACATGGATGTAACTCATCCCAAACTAGTGGAGTCCCTAGCTGGTAACCATGCCAAAGCTGTGGCTTGTGGTGAGTATCAAACATGTGCTATCACACATTCTGGTGAGTTGTATACTTGGGTTGATGATAAATATGGTGCTAATTTGATGGGTGATGTGGGGAGAAAGACACCATGGCTGCCACGTAAACTTTTTGGCCCTCTGGATGGTATCAGCATAGTAAACGTTGCTTGTGGAGAATGGCACACTGCAATAGTGACATCCTCTGGGCAGTTGTTTACTTATGGAGATGGAACTTTTGGGGTTCTTGGGCATGGGAATCTTCAAAGTTATTGTCATCCTAAAGAAGTTGAATCTCTTAAAGGTTTATGGGTGAAATCTGTTGCATGCAGTTCGTGGCACACCGCTGCTATCGTGGATGTTATTGTGGACCGCTTCAAATATAATGCTGTTGGTGGGAAATTATTTACATGGGGTGATGGCGATAAAGGGAGGCTGGGGCATGCAAACTCAGGGAAGAAGCTCCTACCAACATGTGTTGCTCAACTTGGTGACCATAATTTTGTTCAAGTTTCTTGTGGAAGAATGTTGACGGTTGCTCTTACCAATACTGGTAAGGTTTATACAATGGGAAGTGCAGTCCATGGGCAGTTAGGTAATCCACAGGCCAAGTACAAGTCAATAACTACTGTTGAAGGAAAGCTTATAGAGGAGTTTGTTAAGGAAATATCGGCAGGAGCATATCATGTTGCAGCCTTGACAGCAGATGGAACTGTATATACATGGGGGAAGGGAGCAAATGGACAATTAGGATTAGGCAGCACTGAGGATAGAAACTCACCAGCTTCTGTTGAAGCTCTACGAGATAGACAGGTTGTTAGTATCACTTGTGGATCAAATTTAACTGCAGCAATCTGTTTGCACAAATCTATCTGTGTTACTGATCAATCAACATGTAGTGGTTGTAGGGTGCCATTTGGGTTTGCGAGGAAGAGACATAATTGCTACAATTGCGGTCTTTTGTTTTGCCATTCTTGTAGTAATAAGAAGTCCGAAAATGCATCGTTAGCAACCAATAAAAAGAGACCTTCTCGTGTTTGTGATTCCTGTTTCAAGAATTTGCAGAAGACCACAAATTCACAAAGGATGCTAAAGCTAGAAGGTCATGGTTCAGGGCAGCTTCTATCCCCAAATAAATTTAAATATGATGACAAACAAGATACTGAAGAACCCATCAGTCCAGGAGGCCATATTCTATCAATGGTGCAACAATATAACCAAGAAATCCTACAAAGTAAAAAGAAGATCCTGAAAAATCAAGGAGAAAAAGAACATTTGGAAACTAACTTGTTTTCAGTTGGATTACCACGATGGGGGCAAGTCCCTTGCCCTGTTGTATTTAGATCATATTGTGGCAACAGTTCAGTGCATCCAATGGGACCATTATGTAGGGTTTCCAGCAGCTTGAACCTGGAGGAATGTGCGTCAGAATCAAACAAGATGCTGCGCGAAGAAGTTAAGAAACTGAAAGCTGAGGTAGTCCCTTCATTGCATACAGCATTCAATATGGATTTGTTCTTATCTCATGGCGAAGTGCTGTTTTCCATTTGCAGCTCATATTTTGTTTCGACCTTACAAAAAGACACTTAAATGCATTTAAACATACTCTATTAAGGAATTTCATGACTGCTAATCGGTCCGATAAAAGGGGTACAGATGTAGTAATTACTTCCAGTTAATTTTGATTGGTGTCTGGTGACTAGGCATATAGTTGGTCCGGACATGATAAAACGAATGTCTAGCTTGATCTTGCTGTGTTTAAATCATCATTCACATATCATTCATTCAAGTGTTATTTCCAAGTCTTCATTCATTTTAATTTGATATGCTTTTTGACCCATCTACATCGAACCATTTTTATTTGAATAGGTTAAGAGCCTTGAACTACAATGTGAAACTAGAAACCAGAAAATTCAAGAATGTCAACAAACAATAGAAAAAGCTTGGGCCATGGCTGGGGAGGAAGCTGCTAAGCGTAAAGCAGCTAATGAGATTATAAAGCTTTTAGCATCAAAGGTAATCTTTGTTTTCTTATTCTGATAAAGCGGCTTTGACTGTTTGAAGTCCGTTATGAATTTAAATTGTTAATTTTAGAAATATGAAATTAGAAGCTACAAGGAGATGCATCAATGTTTGTTATAACATGTAAAACTATAAAATGCATCTTTCTTGGTGTCACTAGATATTGGCATTAACACTTTACTGTTTGAAGTTGAAACTGGGTATGACCAAGGCGGTAGGTTCGATTACGCCAACTCAGTCCATCAATTTGCATTTACTGGCATGTCCTCTCCATTATTTGGGATTAACTGTTTTCATGTAATTGTCATTTTTCTTAGATCATGGTCTATAAGATGGTGTCTGTTTCTTGATTTTCCCTTTTCTTTTCTTGTTTTTTGGGAATAGTATCGTAGACTCTGTAATTGTGTAGTGTTTTCTTTTTTCGGTTCTTTTGGCATATCAGAATAATGAACTAATGGAGTTCCAAACAATGCTTGATAAGGTCTCTGGTGGAAGAGAAGTGAAAGATGGATTATGCACTAATTTTCCCAACCTCACAACTGCACGTGACAGTAGTCCTGTGCTTGAGGGTGGGCATGCTGCATGTGCTTTGACTCAGTTGCCTCGTGGAGCTAAAATTCCAAATGACAGACAAGCAGATAGTTTATCGAGCTCTCCAATCGTGTTGTCTAATAGGTTAAGGTCTATTACCGAAAACAGCAGGACGTTGGGCAACTCAGATGGCCAAATAAAAGAGGACACTGGGACTAAAGCCTTAAAACTTGAATGGGTAGAGCAATATGAACCTGGTGTCTACATTACACTTACAATTCCACCCGGCGGAACAATTGAGCTGAAGCGAGTCAGATTTAGGTAATTTCTTATCACCAATACTGCTTGTATAACCTTAGTGTTATTTGACAATGATTAGGAAAATTGCTAAAAAATTTCCAGTTACATTCTTGTGATTGATTCCTGCTCTTCCATTTATCCTTTGCTCTTTTCATTTAGCTCTCTCACACTTTTGGACTATGGTTTGCAGCCGGAGACGATTTTCGGATAAACAAGCAAAAGAATGGTGGGAGGAAAATCAAGTTATTGTGTGCCAGAAATATGGAATTGAAGGATACTCAAACACAAACCAGAGCCAGACTTAATAGGGTGACATGAAAGATCCTACGATCATTGGGTTTTTAAGATAATCAAAGACAGTAAAATTAAGCACTGTACAGTTTCAAAACTTTAAACAGACGATAAGTGGAGTCATCGGATCCAGAGCGGGAAATTATCATTTTCAGTTCAGGGCAGTTTTTGTGTTTAACGTTTCAGTTGAAATCCTCTTGTATTGATTATTTCTAACAAGTGCCAGTATGTGCAAATTATATAGACATACCAATTGTTGGGACTTTGTAATCACCTCCATATTCATACTATAAAGGAGCTAAAGTCTTAACTACGGCAGTTAAAGATACCCAATTCAACTCCATCCTATTGATTCCCTTGTGTTTTAAGTGTTTTCCACAATAATTGCAGCAAACCAACGTGATTCATTAAGCTAACAAAAGAAAATGAATGACAATAAGAAAAGAGGATGCACAATGTTTTACAGCAAAATTGTTATCCTTTCTATTTACAAAAGCTCTAACTTTCTCAATAAATGAAGCTTTTGTTAAATGAACTATTTATAGGGATTTAAAGATTTGTGGGCCAAACATATAAGAATGTAGGCATAAAAGTCACTAAGCTACTAACTTAGTAGTTAATATCACCAACCACTTTAAAGACCGTTTTTTAGTGGGTAGTTTAAATAACTTACCACATATCCACTTCTAAGTAAAAGAACACATGATAAATGAAGAAAAGTTACATTACCTATTTTCCTTGCTATATCATCCTACTTTCTTCATGATTCAACCCATTAACTTGTCACATCACTCTTGATCTTCATCCAAAAGTAAAGGTCAACAAAGTTCCTAGCCAATATGCACATGATTCGACTAGTGCACGCCTAAGGGTCTAGTCCGTTTGTCTACAGTCCGTCATTTGAGTACAAAGTCATTCTTAGCCCCACTAAGAGCTTCCAATGCAAGTCCAACTTACCCAAGTTAAGCCAATCACTGCCCCATGATCAGTTAAAGTTAGCTAAAACTTGAACCATGCTTGATTTCACTTGGCTAAGTCATCTTGGTTCCTTTAGCATGCCTTCATCATGCCTAATCTTTGCTAGAAGTTGGCTAGGGCTGACCATTGACTAGCAAAATGGTCCTTCATATGTTAAGGGGATAAAAAACCACCTTTCTAGATGAATCTGGTGCCTTTGTTAAAACAAATTGAAGGTAATTGTTTACCTAATCCTCGAGTTGCCACAAAGTTGTGTCCTTGCAAGTAGCTTCTGAGATTGGTTTGTTCTACCACTAAATCAAGAAATTTGTTCTTTGATTCTTCTTGTATTGCCCCATTATTCGACGATCCAAAATCTTATCAATTTGGTTATCAAAATTTTGCTTACAATAAGTGGGGCCTTTTTTACTTGACTCTTACTTGAATCTATAACATCTTTATGATATGGTTTAAGGACACTAACATGAAAATTTGGATGTACTTTTAACAGTTTAGGTAAATTAAGTCAATATACCATTTTCTAGTCTTTCTAAGGATTTCAAATGCCACATCAAAAATTGGTACTAAGCCTCAATGCAATTGTTTGCTACTAATTTTATTCCAAATGTAAGGAGTAAGTTTAAGAAGTAACTTATCCCTAATTTCAAATTCAAATTCAAATGGCATTATTAGTTGGTCCACATGCTTCTTCATCCTTTTGGAAGCTTTTCGAAGAATGTCCCTAGCTTTGTGCAACAATTCCTATTTCTCCCTCTCAAACCGATAAGTAACTTGGCATTTTTCTCCTAACTTTTTTATGATATCTCGAATGGAGTAAGTGGTTGTTGTCCCAAAACAATCTCAAAGGGACAATTCTCTGTAGTTGAGGATTTATGTAATTATAACAAAATTGTGTAATGGCAAGTGAACTTAACCAATTCCATTAACTTACATTTACATAATGTCGCAAGTATTCCTCTAACAAGCCATTCATCCTCTCCATTTGGCCATTCCTTTATAGACAGTTTTTAGTGTAAAATTTAGTCTCACCCCATCATATTAAAAAGAGACATCCAAATCAACTAGTAAATCGAGCGTCTTGTTCACTTACAATATTCTCCAAAACTCTAAAGTGCTTCACCATATTCTTATAGAAAAGTTGTGTAACAACATTTAAGGGATATGAAGTTGAAGTTAACATAAAGACTACATAATTGGAGAACCTATCAACTATCACCATGATTAAAGCCATGTCATTTACTTTTAGATATCTTCCAATGAAGTTAATCAAGATCAACATCTATGGTCTTTCTTAAATAGGCAAGGGTTGCAATAATTATGCCTCCTCCTTTCTTTCTTTTTAGCTTATCTAATCAACAAACAAGGTAAGAAACTCTTATCACATGGCTTTTTTATGGACAACTTCTTTTAGACTTGGAAAAAAATATTAGTAATATTGTCCATACGAGTGATGAGCCTGATTCCTAGCAAGTAAACTTGCCAAGCTTCAAGGCAATCCACTACTGCTAACATCTCCTTCTTATGGGTCAAGGATCGATGTTTGGCATTATTGAGCTTGCAACTTTCGAAAGTAACAAGATGGCCTTATTACACTAAGACTCCACCAGTGGCTTTATTTATCATATGTGTGCACCTCAAAAGGGAGATTGAAATTAGGTAGTTTTAACAAAGGTTTGATTAAATGGTAACTTTCAACTTCTTAAAGGCTTCTTAGTATGCCTCCTATAAGCACCGCTTTTGCTTCTTTTTGAACAAATCAGTCAAGGGCATTACTTTCTTTGAGCATCTCATAATGAAGAGGCAATAGTAATTTACTAAACCAAGAAAGCTCCAAAGTTCTTTCACCATTTTTGGAACTTGTCAATCAATATTTACTGGTACCTTCTTACGATTCATCCATACTTGACCTTTTCTCACTAAGTGTCCCAAAAATTTGAACTTTGATTGGGCAAACTCACACTTTTCCATCTTCATAAAAAGTTTAGATTATTGCAACTTTTTGAACACTTTCCTTAAATGTTGTATATTCTTTTACTACGTTAGTGCTATAAACCACCTCAAAGTCATCCAACAAGTCATATAATTCATTATTTTGGGAAAATGTTATAGGGGCATTTGTCAAATCAAATGGCATGACAAAAAAAAGATCCATACTTAGTTACGCAAGTCATTTTTTGATGATCACGCTCGATAATATACACTTTTCAATGACCACTTTGCTAGCCTAACTTCATGATAAGTATAATTTTTGGGATAGATTTGGGTATAAATCTCTTTAATGTGTTGAAATTTTTATTTAAAATTAATGGACTTGTTTCATAATTATTATCAGGTGATTTTGAACACATAGGAGTTGAATTTGAATCAAAAGGATGCAAGAAAAGCAAAGGCAAATTGAATTTCTAGTTGGCTGAAAAGTTTTTGACCAAACATGGGCACATGCAAAGGAAAAGTTTATCACTGGAGTCTGATTTGAAAGAAGATTCGATAGAATTAGGATTCTAGTTATTTTAGGAATTAATTTGTTTTCCTTATGTGGGGATTCACTATCTGATTTTTTTTGGGGGGGCGAGGGGTAAGGAGTGTATTTGATCAAATAACTTTAAAAAGAGGGGACGACCACCTCTAAAAACTTATCATTCACGTTCATGTTCTTTTTAAGAGAGTTTTTCATTTTTCTGGAAAAAAGGGAAGATATGGAGACCAGACGTTCTGCTATTCTTTTTTCAAGTTTCATCATTGTTATCGGTAGCTAAATCCTTCTTCTTAGTTGAAGGAAATCAAATTATCATATAGTATGTGTGAGAGTTTTTGAATAAAGTTTATTTGATTGACTAATATTAAGTGACTATTATATTACTTTTCATGATCGAATTGATTAATCTCTAGGGTGCGCAACTAGGAATTGATTAATTTAATTTACAATCAGATTAGTAAGATTTGACGTTCAGCTTTACTAATCCAAAGTGGGAAATAGGATAACCATCTTTTACATTAAGGATTGGAAATTTTAAGAAAGATATTTATCTAGATTAAATACATATCGTAGGCGTATTATCTTGCTCACTGATTCTCTTAGTTCTTTAAGCTTTTAATTAATCAAACTTAAGATCGTATCTAAGTTTTTGGTTAATAAGAGTGATTAGAATACCTGTTTCTATTCATTTAATCCTAAGAGAGAACACCATTCAATGAGTATTTGTTAATGGATTTAATTTTGTGTTGATGATCCATACTAGTTTGATAACGTAAGTGACCCAAAACTAAGGTTTGTTCATTAATTTTCCAAATTTGATTAACGTTATTTAAACCCCCTTCCCCCTAATTTGTTTTATTTTTAACTCGTGAAACACTGACCAATGGATTCCTTGTGGGAACAATTTCAACTCTTCACTAACTACATATATCATTATTAGAGTTGGTATTAATTTGGTTGCAGGCGACAACATTACCAAATTTTTGAGTTGTTGCCAGGGAATCTTTTGATAGTATATGTATGTTACATGAATAGACAAAACAAAAAAGTTGCTATTTGATTCAAAGATAGAAAAGACAACCAAAAAGTTACAGAAGCAGACAAAACAGAGATAACAAGTGCAAAAGAAAGAAAGAATGGCTACAAATCATACCTTTCGTAAATTAACTACCCTCACGGATGCTCAACAACCTCATTGCATCAAATTTTCAAATTTAGGGGACAACAATACCTTTGAATTGAAGTTAAGAATGATTCACTTATTGCTAATTTTTTGAGGTCTATTGGGAGAGAATCCCTACAAGCATTTTAAGGAATTTGATGTGGTTTGTATGGGCATAAAGCCTACCAATGTGGCTGAGGAGCAAATCAAATTAAAAGCCTTGCCATTTTCTCTCAAATATGATGCTCAAAATTGGTTGTATTACTCTGTTGGTGAAAATGTGTAGATATGGGCTGAAATGAAGAGACTATTCTTTGAAAAATATTTTCTAGCGTCAAAAGCTACTAATATTGGAAAAGAAATTTGTGGCCTCTGAAAATTCATGGGTGAGACATTATACGAATATTGGGAAAGATTCAAGAAGCTTTGTGCAAGGTGCCCCCATTACCAAACAAACGATCAATTGTTGATTCAATACTTCAATGAAGGTCTTTTGCTTACAGATAGGAGTATGATCGATGCTATAAGTGGTGAAGGTTTGGTTGACAAAACACCAGAAATCACAAGAGATTTGATAGCAAACATAGCTTTTAATACACAACAATTTGGGATATGTTCTGGCCATAGTTCAAAACAAGTGAATGAGGTGAATGTGTCAGCGTTGGAGAAGAGGATAGATGCTCTTACATCTTTAGTGCGACAACTCGCAATCACAAAGAAAGAAAAAGCAAAGACGTGTGGAATATGATTAATGTTGGGACACTCTACTGATGCATGCTTGATTTTGCAAGAGGAAAGTGTAGAAAAAGTCAATGCCATAGGAGGATTTGCTGGGAAAACTCAAAGGAAATATTATCCATTCTCGAAAACCTATAATTTGGGTTAGTGTGAACATCCAAATCTGTATTATGGGAACTCTCAAGGATAACAAGATGCTTCAAATTTTCAGCAATATAGGCAACCTTATGTTCCTAGACAACATCAACAAATGATACCCAATTCAGAAGGTAAGTCCTCTTTAGAAGATATGGTTAAATCTTTGACCACTAACACTATGAAATTTTCAAAATCTTAAAAATAAATTGAGCCAAATGACAACAACTATTATCGATTAGAGGTACAAAATTTTGGAAAATTTCCTGCTCAAATAGAAATCGATTATAAGTAAAGTGCCAAAGTTCTCATGTTATGGAGTAGTAAAGAATTGAAGGAACCTTTTCCAAAAATCTCCAAGAGGGAAATCAAAGAAGAAGAAAGAAAAGAAGTAGCCAACCAGCCAAAAAAGGAAAAAGGAGAAGAAACAAATTCATATTTGCAGAAATTTATTGTGATGCCCCCTTTTTCCTAGTCTATTCACCAAAGCAAAGAAAGAGGAGCAAGAGAAAGAGATATTGGAGACTTTCAAAAAAGTCCAAGTAAATATTCCTTTACTTGATGCCATTAAGCAAATTCCTTGTTGGTTAAATTTCTAAAAGAGCTTTGCACTTTGAAACGAAAATTGAAATTTGATGAGAAAGTACAATTGGGAGAGAACATATCTGCAATGCTTCAGAAGAAAAAGCTACCACCTAAACTTTAAGACCTAGGTATGTTCATTTCCTGTAAAATTGGTGATTTAAGAATTGAAAAACCTATGTTAGATTTGGGTGCATATTTGCCCCCAAATTTTTTTCTTGATGAATAAGTATGATTTACATTAATTATGAGGTCTTTATGAAAGTTTGTGGAGTTAA
>JANSVA010000007.1:4020850-4031402 GCA_025504915.1 Erythroxylum reticulatum
TGTGAGGATTTTGTGGTAGAAATTTCAAGATAATTAGAGGTCCATAGAAGAAGTTATGGTCAAAAGAGTGAAGGATGTTCAAAGTTGTCAAATAGTAGTACATCTTCAATGTCACGATCGTGCACATCCTCTGTGACGGTCGTGCTTGTGCACAATTATGTAACCCTTTAATGACCCCATTCTGTCACGATCGTGCTTGTGCATGATTGTGCACTACCTCTTATTAAAGCTTCATTCTAGCTCTTCTCAAAATAGACCTTCGAGTCAATTTTGCATAGCCATTTTGAGAAGGAAAACGAAGGATATAGGCAAAACATTCTTCTAAACAATTGTTCCTTTTATGTCTTAAATTTCTAATGAAACCAATTTCATGGAATTTGTTCCTGTGTTCTACAAGTTATACTTACAATACTATAGATTGTTCCCAAACCACGACAGAATCCAAAAACTTAACTTCAAGCCAAAATTTGAAACTCTTAAAGACATAATTAAAATTCTATTCCTTTATGAAAAATTTATCCATTTGTCTCTAGTTTAATCTAAACTTAAAATCATCCCATTTGGATGTCTACATATCAAGTTATGGTCAAAATGTCGATTCATGTTTGGTAAAAACACTACAGCTAACATATCCCATCAATTCTTCTTCACTAATATCACATGCATTTCAGTCCAATTTAAACATTATTCTTATATCATTGGACATGCCATAAAATTCAGATTGTTACTTACCTATTAGTCATCCCATTTAACATAAAATTGCATATTAAACAATCCTCCCAAGTAAGCAAAAATCAACACAATTATAAGGTGAAACTGAGTTATTTTTCTCTCCTTTTTTTTAGATAGCAAGGTGAAGACAGCTTTGAACAGATTTCTTGGCTATTTGGTGTAGGACTTAGGTGTGGTTTTCATGCCGAACTTTAGCTAGAGTTAAAACCAAAATACAGAGAAAATTTGAAGCAATTTCAATGGAGAAAGACGAGGGAATCAACAGAAACATTGCTTCTGGAATTTGCTCCATCATCATGCTTGTTGTCAACTTCTAAACTCACCATATGTCTTTAGGTATCTAATACATTTGGCTAATTAATTAGCTTTCACTAATCCACATATTAGGGTTCCATTTTCCCCCTACTAAATCAGTCCATATGTCATTCCAAGATTTGTCCACATGTCATATAATAATTGGTCCAATTGTCATTTAATTACTAGTCCATTTGTCACACATTTCACTACGCTAAATGTCACTCAATTATAGGCTAAATCATCCAAAATTTTCATGTATTAATTTTTCCTACCACTTAGTCATTTTTCCTAGTCCAAACATACATTTAATCCTTCAATTTCCCAATCTATAACATTAATTCCAATTTACTAATTGAAATCCAGTCATATCAAAATTTAAAACATACCAAATCACAATTCACATCATGATCGCTTAACATTTTTCATACCTCAAAATATGTCAATTGAGTGCATATGCTATTTTTTTTAATGTGTTCAAACATAAATTCGTGTATGAATACTAATGTTATGCATTTATATGCAATACTTAATCTAGGGTTAAACCCAAAGCATGTTTTGGAAAATAGGATATCACATCATAGGCCAACTTTGTTGCTTTTGTCACGAATGTCTTTAAAACTTCTTCGTTCTTCAATGTTGACCTTAAAACACTAATAAACACATTAAGCTACCTTAAGAACATAATATTTAAACTCAAAATCTTGTACTAACCCATAAAACACTTAAAACACAGATAATTAACAAAGTAACATAATTCAAACCTAAACACATACTAAATGATCAAATTAACGAATAAACACCTATCAAACTATGCCCTAAAATATGATGCAATTTACACTTATCACATCCCAACACTTAAATGTTTTCTTGTCCTCAAGCAAAACAAAAACAATTAAACAAATTAAAAAACACAAAACACATAAATGCAATAATGAGATAATGGCTACAACTCAGCGAAGGAAATTCAACTATAATCATTATCCTTCAAGTCATTCTAACTTATTAACAAGCAAAATTCACGTCTAAGAACTTTAGAGCAAATATTAAACTAACAAAAATTTTAATGTTGAGTCTATTCACCTCTATCACTTGCACACACACATTGATAATCATTCAATCAAAGCAAAAGTGTAGTTATTCCTTATAAGGTTTTCATGAAAAATCAAGCCACTAACAAGTTTGATAGGTTTTTACTTGAAAACATTCTTTTTGTTAATTTTTCTTTAAAGACATGAACCTAGTCTTTTTACACAGAGGTTAACATTTGTGATGAATGTCGATCCAGTTACTCAACTAAGTTATGTTGTTATTAAGTCGCTTAGTTGGAATGTCATTATAGCCTTTTTACGTGAAGGCAAACATTTGTTATACTTGTCGATCTAGTTACTCAGCTACGTCACATTTTCAACTAGATACTAGCTCTATTTATAACTTGAAGGTTAGCGAAATAGTTATTTTAGTTAAAATTTATACAATTTTTTTCTTCTTTTTTTACCCAAAATTTTGCCTACCTTATTGCTTTAGCTAATCATTCTCATGAAAATGTACTAGTAATGCCACCTATTTGATTGGCCTAAAATTATAAATGAATATGGCAAATTCCTAGGGTGAATGGACTAACATCGTATCCTAATTAACCAACATATCTAGCCCTAAGTAACTTAGGTCACTAATTTCACAAAATAATAAATCTTCGCAACCTACAAGGCTATGTTTAAGGCTAAATCTATCCTGTTAAGTCTTAGCCATTGATACATTCACACAATTCACATTAGTAACCTAAACAAACTATCATACAATATGCAAAATTCACACTTAAGGTAAAAACACACAACTCATTGTCCTTAATGTGAAAAGGATACATATAAGCACAAAAGGGGGAATGAAACAAGATGTGGATGACAAAAGAACAAAATATTAACAAGAATGAAAAGAAAAGGGTTAAAACACGGAACCATCATGGTTACTGAGGTGGTCATGTGCTAGAGGCGGAGACTAACTATGCTTAATGCTAAGTTGACAGAGACTAACTACGCTTAATGCTAAGTTGGCTTCCCTATCTTATAATTGATTCAAAGAGAGTAAGAGAATTAGTAGGGAAATACATTCCAAATCATTGATATTTATTTATGGAAATGAAACAACTTTAACTACATAACAATTTAAAGCTACCCTAAACATGCTAATTTATGGACATTAGCTTGATTTTGCATCCTTGGAAACTCAGTTAGGATCAATTATGAGTAGTTACTTCCACCCTTTTCGTTAAAAATTTGTTTTGTAGCCTGTAAATAAGCTACAAATTGTAAAATGATTAGAAAGACAATGTTGATAAAATTATGAAAACCAATTAAGCTCAGAATGTCTTTTTTTTTTCTTCTAACAAACTGTCAATAAATAGGGAACAACAAAACTCCCTTTCCATCGAATCCAACGGTTTGTCCTGTAAGAAAATGACTTGCTCTCTTTCTTCCTGAATCACCTCCGTCTCCTCTGCTTCTTCTGTTCACGAACAAAGGCTTTTATAGCTTCTTCAAACTCGATGTCTGTTGTCATATGCTTTTTGTTCTTTTGTTCGTTAGAAGATTTAAACACATCAATTATCTTGAATGAGCTACTATCCTTCGGATTCCTTAATAGATCATTCATGTTGAATGTCACTTGGTCATCATTAATTCGAAGGATAAGGTTCCTTTCATAAAAATCTACCCAAGATTTTTTTGATGTTCAAGCATGGTATACCAAGATCTGGAGGATAATATGAGGTGTTTTCATTCTTTTCTTCATCCTCTTTCGTCATCTCTTGGTCTTTTACAAGATAGGGTTCAACATGGTCTTCCAATGGATTTTCTTATTCTTCCCCATATCTAAATGTGATAGCCTCCTATTGCTCTTATTGATATAATTCCATATTGCTCAGAGAGTCTTCTACACTTGTCTTACAAAATTCATAGGAAAGTTGTTTTACTTGAATCTCCAGGTTGTGAATAGAAGCAACATGATTTTTCATTACACGATGAAATTGCTCTTCCAATCTGTCCTGGTTCTCTTACATATTTGATAGCTTATCTATGATTTTTTTTTCCAATTTGGAATCCTATGGATTGGACTCATCTTGTTGAAATTTAAATAGTTCTTGATGTCCCATGTGAGCACTTGCATTGTTGGACTAAAAAAAATCTGGGTGGTTCTGCTACCCTGAAATGTATTGGTTCATATAAGGATGATAATTTTCTCAACTAAATTGGGGCTCATTGAAATCTATAAGAGTCCTTTGCTCTCTATAATACACATCCTCCATGATTGTTCTTTTTATCTCTTCTTAGTATTCAACTTTTGCCATTCCCCTTTGTTTTCTGGAGATATCCAACTTGATGTGTCATCTACTTTATGACCAAATTTTTTTAAATTACTCTCTCTCGAGTTATAACCATTAAACCTAAATTATAAACCCTAATCAGATTATGAAAATTACAATCTCTCAATTAACAATCTATCCAAAATCTTAATTATATTTGAAGTTGTCTAATAAACTATCGAGAACCTATGCAAGATCTCTCTTTCAACAATTACTGATTTGATTTAATTCTTGTTCTATTAAATCACCTAACTCTTGTTAGCCCAATTTAATTATTTTTCATTCTATTCACCCTCTTAATTTATTACCGAATTATGCAATCACATAATTTAATCACAATAAATCCAATAAACATAAAAACAATTAGATTTCATTAAATCAAGAATAAAACTCCAAAGGTAAGTTTAGAACTTTCTTAGCATTTAGATCATATCATCAACTATTCAATCCAATTCTATACAATTTATACTTATCAGTTGTGAGATTTGAATTATTTCAAAATTCAACTTACTCTCACTACTTGTCATAAGAATTATTCTCCCATAATTATACATTGAAATAAACATTTTATTCAATGGGTTCTATATGATTGTATCTATAAGTTTTTGGATTTCTAATAACTATCTATTATCTAATTTAGTGATAAACTTATTGAATACTATAAGCTTCAATTAAGCACCACATCTAGAATCATTAACTTTGCTTGTTTAAGAAGCTTACCATTCCACATATTACATGTAATCTTACTACCTAATTTGGATGGAATTATTGAACGTAAGTTATATTAGCAATGATTTAAAAAACTAGAAATGATTGATTGGTTCAATCAGAATTCTTATGAATTGCGCAACTTTTTCCAATTCACTTTATTATAATAACCTCTTATATATACAAACTTGTTGATTTATTAAAAATCCAATTAATTTACTAAATAAAGACTCATTTACGAAACCGTTCTTTTTAAAGATCTGAAATAATTTTGTCTCTACTTCTTGAACATTTTGCAAGCTCTACAATTCCTATAATTCTTAACACTAGTCTCTTATCATTTTTAGGTCTCTTTCTTCTTCAGGCTTCCTTTTTTAATTGTTAACACTTGTCTCCTACCATTTTTGGTCTCTTTATTCTTTAAACTCTTGTAACCTCTAGATTTTTTTAAATTATTTATATGTATTCCAAAATGAAGGATAAGCTTTACAAAATGTATAAGGAGTGGTATAAGTGTTTACAAAACTTGTACATCTATAAATGTAGCATACATTAAGGAAGTTAACCCAATGTAAGCTTTAAATTACACAATCTTCCTTAACTTGGAATTCTGCACATTATAGTATATGTCATATAATTCCCCATCTATTTCATATAATTTCACAAGATAGTGGTTAATCCTTCATGCTCAATATATAATACTCTTTGATCTTGCTCATTGTACTTGAGTAAAAGCTTTCTCAATTGAGTTTCTCTTTCTTGAATCTCCTTTTATTCCTTTCTTGTTATAGCTCATAAATTCCAATGCTAAAGGCTAGTTTGATAAGCTTGGAGTTCCCTTTAACTTCATACTTTTACTCACCTGGTTGAGTATTTCTGCCCATTAATTTCTAACGACATTGAATTGTAAACACATTTGATTTCCTCTAATGGGACTATCTAAATCATTCATTTATAAACCCAAAAACATTAAATATAAAATAACATAATCAATCTAAAAAAAAGTTAAAAATAATAACACTAGTTTAATCAATGAAAACATTTGTTCATCAGCCTTAATATCCCTTTTAAACTGGAAAGGCGAAGTTTAGCTCATCATAGCTCTCCCCTTTTGAGTCAATAATATCTTCATACCCTTTTTCACCTTTTAAATGCCTTTTTATGGTAGAAAATTGGGGTTGTGTGGTTATGCATGGTCAGCTACATGGGTGTGTAAATGATCGTATATGTTAATTTGGTAGATTTTGTAGAGTTATATAGTCCCAAAGAGATAAATAACCAACTTAGATGATTTTGTAAGTCCCTACATAGAAGTTTAAGGCTCATGGTTACTTGAAACAATGTCTTCAAGTTATATAGGTTTCTATTAAGTTACATGCTCCCATACACAACAAGTAAAGGCATTCCATTCTTTATCATGTCTTCACCCTTACTTATCTCCTTCTTTCTTCACAAGGTAAAATAAGATCAAACATCGATATAACGACTCCAAGGATGTAGATTTAGCTCATTTTGATTCTTTTCCCTCCAATTTGTACTTAAAGAAAAATATGAACCAAAATAAGTATCATAAACACAACATAACATTTACTACTAAGAATTAGGGAATAAATATATCAACAATTAAGCCCTTATCATTTAACAATGTTACTTGGAAGCAAGATATGATAAGATTAATGAGTATAAATGTTATTCAAGACTAAGATTATGAATTATGCTCTCCCTACCAAGGTTAAGCTTTTTATTGTACTAGCTAGAGATTGTCCTTTGAATATTATCAATTAGAGGTTAGTAATCTCTACAATTTGGTCTTTTTAAGATAACTAGAATTCCTAAGTATATAACATATGGAAACTTAGATTGTAAACATGTAAGAGATGAAAAGTAAGATGCGTATTGTTGTGTATTTAAGGATAGATACATAAAGTTCTCATCTTTGTTAATGGAAAGCCTAAGAGCAATTTAAAGGTGTACATAGTTGACATGAGTGCACTAACTGAATTTGAATATTATCAATCAAAGGTTAGTGATTTCTACAATTGGTCTTTTAAAGGTGATTAGAATCCTTATGTTTATAACATATGGAGACCTAGATTGCAAACATGTAAGAGATGGGAAGAAAGAGGCATATTGTTGTGCATTTGAGGAAAAAATATGTAAAGTTCTTATCTTTGTTAATGAAAAGACCAGAGAGCAATTTAAAGGTGCTCAAAGTTGACATGAGTGCATTGAGTGAGTTAGCTTCAACTCTAGAGAATAAGATCAATTCATCAACAATAACTAAGCTTATAAAATTCACTTTCCTATACTTGGAATGGAACTTGAAGTGTTTAGATTAGTAAACAACCAGTTTGATGAGCCCAGTAAAAACCTATATAGTCAAGATGAATAAGTAAGGTGATATTGAATCACCTTGCTTTAACCCCTTGCTCTCCTAACTAGCTTGGTAGGCTCACCATTAACAATTAAACTATAGGATACAAACGTAATTCATTTATATATCTATCCAATGAAAATAGTTAGAAAGTTAAATGCTTTAAAGGTTTTTAATATAAGTATTAATTTATTCAATCAAGGGCCTTCTAAAAATCAATTTTAATTGCACATTTTTTACTAATGTGCTTCTTATTATAGTTTTCAAATAACTCTAGAGCAAGTAAGGTGTTAGCCAAGGATTATGAATTAGACTTAAAGTATGAACTAGCCATCTTTTTTAGTTAGTTCATACTTATATTTTTCATAAATTAAAAGTTATTAGTTTATTACTTAATCAATCAGAGAAAAAGAACTATAACCCTATCTTTTCACTTTCTTTTTTGACTTCTAATTTTTTGGACTCTATATCTAACTAATCTTCAATCTCTTTTACATTTTTATTCAATCTTGGAAACATTTTTAGTATCCATCTCCAATCAGACTCTCTCTTCAATAACTCTTCAGTGTTGCAAAATTTTTTAACTTCTTTAATAAAAAATAGGGAAGATTCAAGACTCGTCATTTTTTTCTTCATTTTTTAGACTTTCATCAATGCAAGGATTAGGATATTTCTATTTTTAGACTTCAATCTTCTTTATTATAATTTCCATCTTTCTTCTTTTAGTCTTTGGATCGTTATTTTACTAGGTTGTGATTTATGATTTATGAATCTATCTCAAAGACAATGAATTTACTAGGTGTGGGTTGTGGTTGAAATTTTTAGGCATAGAAATAATGGTTTAATAGGGAAGAATTAGGGATTGTCGGGTTCATTATCTTCTTTATAATGTGGAAATTGATTATCTTTTCAATTTCCTTATTCATCCTCAAAGAGAAAAAAAAACGTTATAGATTCTCTTATTGTTAGCTTCTATAAAATGTTATTTAATATCTGTAAATTTTTTAGCTTATGAAAAACTCTAGTTCGAGTTAACATTTAAAAAAGGCACAAGTTTTGATTTTACTCCTTCATTTCCTAACCTTCTACAAAGTTTCTAGGGGATATTTAGTGTTGAAGATAGTCATATGGGGCTTGTGACAATGTTGGATGAAATGGTTGAAAGCAAATTTCTGGTAGTGAATGAAACCCAATAACCTATTACCTTATAATATTTAATAATTTATTAAATTTTCTTATGAGATTTATGGGAAGTTGTTTCGTGTGGACTTATTAAGTTATTTTATAGACATATTTGACCTAACACTATTCTAGTGTTCCATACTCTCGTCTAATCTCACAAGTGTCCCTTATTTTTGTCTTATTACACAACAATTTGATAATTGTAAATTTACAAGTAGAAACATGTAAAGTGTAAACTTAGTAAAGATTTGTATTTAGTAGTTATGAAGCATGTGACAAACGGTAATAGGTCAACATTTACAAACTATAATTATAAATATTTTGTTATTTTTTTAAAACCATCACACAACATAACTATTCAAGTAATCATCTTTCCAAATGATTTCAATTAGTCTTTTGATTTCCTAAAATAGCTCTATCATGTCTTTTTTTTTAATTATTTCAAATTTAGGAATACTTATAGAGTGTGTTAGTTGATGAAACTACAACATTTATTTTTCTTTTTATACTCTTTAAATAATTAAGATATATGGTAAGTAAAGCTTTCCATTCACTTCCTTGTATTTTTTAATAACTTTCCTATTACCATATTTTAGTTTGATTGTAACTACACTTGTTTATCAAATATAATGCATTCAATAGGACAAGTATTTTGAATAACTATTGCTTTCTTAGAAGGTCTAGATCTTATACATGTTTACAAAACTTATGAAATTATCTTTTCTCATAATTTTAGGTTAAAATTATAATGGAAAATATGGAATCATCTAAAAAAGATTAAATTATCTTAACGTCGCCTACTTATGGTGATTCTAAACTAACATGGAATTATTTTTTTCTTCTCAAACATCTTATGGAAATATTCAACATAATTGTATGTTTTGTGGTAGAATGTTTAAAACGGAGAATTTAAAGAATGAAAGAGCATCTTGCTATTGTTAGCGGTAATATTGCTTCTTACAAAAAATGTATCATTTTATTTACATAAGAGGATTGAGAATTATTTGCAGCAATAAGTAAAAAAGAAAAAGAAAAATAAAGAGGCTCATAATGTATCTTTTGGAGATGATGAAACATAAAAAGTATTAGATAAAGCAAAAAGGAAAGTTATTACTAACATAGATTCTTATTTTCCTCCAAAAAATATTCATAGTCCTTAACTTAGTTTAAAAATTGTTTTGGTTAATAAGGATGTTGTTTTGTGGTGTAAATGATCATAGGCTAGATGGTTATATCATTCATTTATTCCTTTAAGTACGTTTAATTCACCTTATTTTCAAGAAGCAATGGATGTTATAACTACTATAGATCCATGATTGAAGGCACCTTCTTATTATGAGATTCAAGTGCTTTTACCTCAAAACTTAAAAAAGGGATGTCAGTTGATCATGGATACATATAAGCCTAGTTGGGAAATAATAAGATGCATTATTATGGTAGATGGGTTGTTGGCCCCATATATATTTTATTATTATTAAGCATGATTTAACTAAATTATGAGGCCTTGATAGATTAATTATTTTTTTTGGAGTTAATTAGTATGTCAATGTTGGTAAGATTTTAGTACTTTAGTTAATTGAATTAAATTAGTAAGAGTGTAGTGTAAAAAGGGCATTTTTTGGTAGGCCATTTAAATTTAAAAGCCATAAGGCTTTAAAGGAAGAGAAAAGTGGACTTTTTACATTCATTAAGGGTATAAAAGGAAGAAGAAAAGTGTTGTCTTGTTCGAAGAAGAAGAAGAAATGAAAATAAGAAAGAAAGGGAGAGAGAAAGTCATTGTTGGAGAGAAAAGAAGGGAGAAAATTAGGGTTTCATCTTTTCTTAGTTTTCAGGAGAGATGTTGAGGTTGTTAAAGAAGAAAAAAAGAAAGAGGAAGGGAAGAGCTTTCATTTGAGCCAAAT
>JANSVA010000007.1:4031502-4043176 GCA_025504915.1 Erythroxylum reticulatum
GAGCCTTAGGCTCCTATTCACTGTTTGAGCTTGAGGCTCTTTTCACTCGTTGAGCTTTAAGCTCTAATCAGTGGCTATTCTGGACACAACTTTCATTATCTGATTGTGCATTACTGCATTATAAAGTACTTCAATATACATTTCACATTTTACAGTCATCGAACCTCCTGTCTGGAATCAACAATCAAACTCGTTCATTCATCATTTAAACATAATTTAAGCAAACAATAATTGAGAGAAACCGTCTAGGTTACTCACAGGTTCATGCAATGTTAATGCCTGGAAGTTCCGACAATATCTAGGGGTTGACGTTCCAGTTGTTCCTCTATATCAATTAACATACATAATATCACAATTTGTAGAATCATAAATATTTAATAATGCACATGTATGAAATGAAATATGTACAATACATGTTCATGATAACTCCAGGTATTTTACTATCAATTTCATCACAAAATTATTCTCATATTCAAAACTCATCTAAGTATAATTAATACTTAGGTCTCTACCCCACTAAAAATATTAAATTCACAATTTGACTTCTTGAGACAATTTGTAGGCCTATATCTTTAGTTTACTCTAAATTAAAAATCATCTCATTTGAAATCCTACAGATTGAGATATCATCAAAATATAGGAACATGTTCAGTAAAATATCTAATTCATGCTCTTCCAAATGATACCCTTACTTTGATTAGATCAATCTTTTTTAAGTCAAAACCAAAAGCTATAATTTATATAGAGAGAGATATAGAAATGTGTTATGAATCCAACGCTTCAAAAATCAGGTCATTTGGAGGTCGGACGACAAACTTATGGCTAAAAGAATCAATTAAGGTTCTGTCCACATAAGACGAAATAAATAGCAGATGAATGGAAAAGCAGACGAATGAAAAAGCAGATGATTGAAAAAAGTTGTCGAATGGAAAAGTAGACGATTGGAAAAAGAAGATGAATGAAAAAGTAGACGATTGGAAAAAGTAGACGAATGGAAAAGCAAACGATTGGAAAAAGAAGATGAATGAAAAAGCAGACGATTGGAAAAGCATACAATATAGATGGTCAACTTAAGATGAAGCAAAAGTCAACCTGAGACGATACTGATGGTCAACTTAAGATGAAGCAAAAGTCAACCTAAGATGATACAGATGGTCAATTTAAGACGAAGCAAAAGTCAACCTAAGACGATATATCTTTACAGATGATATGTCTTTACATTCCTGAACTCAAAAACCTTTTTCTTGAATGTCAGTAAGTTTTCATCAACTCGCGTATAAACACCTATATATTCATACTTGCACAATGAAGAAACAGAGCCTATCACCTTTCCATATCTAACTCTCTACACTAATCCTATACATCATTTCATTGCTACTTCAACTCCAAGAACTATTTCTACATCATCTGATCACTAATAATCCATCAAAAACCAAATAACACCATATCTACAATTTTCATCCCCTTATCACAGTGTTCAAGAATATCAATATACGTAAATGCCATGATCATGCACTGACAATAAATTCATCAACTTCATTTCAGAAATCCACAACTATAAAAATTATACTTATTACTTACTTGTTGAAGACTCCAAAAGCTTCAACTATCTTTAAACCCTGACTCCTTAAGGTAGCAGACACACTTAGCAGTGGAGGAAGTAGTGAGGGATATGAAAAGGTAAGGTTAACTCCCAAAAGGAGTTTGATGGAAAAACTCTGTGTATGGGAAGAATTCGGGGAAGATGATGACAAGGAAAGAACTTAGGAAAAATGATAAAACCCCTTTTTACTCTCGAATAACTCAAACTTACTTCTAACAATTAATAAAAGCAACTTACACTTGTCACTTTTCCTAAGGTCTAACTCTAACTAAGTTTCTTTTAAAACTAACTCCATTAACTCTCCTTTTACAATCCAACTATCACTAAATCTTCTTTTATTTTTTTTTCTATTTTCCATAATACTCTATAAATTTTGAAATAAATCCTAAAATCACTGAATTTCACAAATATAATCAATAAAATTTCCAAACTATTAAATTCCAAATTCACAATTTTCCCAACAATCATAACTCTGTTCAATTATACCTGGAATTATTCATGAGTGCATGCACAATTTTTCATGAGCAACAAATTTTACTATTCATATGTATGTATATGACATATTATGCATGAGCATGAAAAATACATTTGTAAGCTCTCATTGGTCACTCACATTTACTATTCTAACCTTCCCGCAGATAACGGGATGTTACAAATGCACTATAGGAGGTGGTTGTGATGTGTTGCCTTTTACAGTGAATTAAGATGATAGGGAAAATAAACACTTTAATTAGGTGTAAAACAAACTCCTAGTTGACATAATCAAATGCTTTATTCAAGTCAACCTTAATAGCATATTGCTTGGTTAATTCTTCTTTATGTAACCCTTAAAAAACTCAAATGCATTGATTATATTATCTCCAATTAGTCTTCCTTCTAAGAATGCACCTAATGAATTATTGATTAAAAGATTTAACACTTTTTTAAAACTCATTGCCAGTAACTTAGAGATGACTTTTGTATAAAGTATTGCAAAAAAATATTGGCCTATATTCATTTAGAGAACTAGGATTGGTAGTTTTGGGTATAAAACACAAGAATGTTTATTAGCCTCTTTTAAGATCTTAACCTTATGAAAGAATTCAAGTACAATTGAAGTTACCATCTCCTTGATCAGTGGATAAGCCATTTGGAAAACGTAAGCCATTAAGGCCATTAAGGCCCAGGGTCTTATATGGATTTAATGCAAATACTACTTTCTCCATATCAAGCTCATTGAAGGACTGTTTTATAGCTCTCTTTCTACATCATACATCTGATATTTAAATAAGGAGCTTAAGATTAACACTAAAGAGTAGCTAGAGGTAGGGGTATGTAAGGAGTTTTTAAAGAAGGAATGAGCCGTATGATTAAGATTTTCTAGTAAGAAAGCAACATCACCATTATGTTTGAGAAGAGAATAGATTATATTGGTGTTCTTCCCTTCCATTATTGAATTATTCTTAGCATTACATAAATGATCATAAGTATTGTTTCTCCTCCTTGCATTAAGTTATTTGAGCTCTTTCTTAATCAAGCTAAGTTTCCTAACACATATAAAGAGCTTATAACCTAAGATAGGATAGGACGTCTTCTTACATATTGTCTCATTGAATCATTCTTCATTAACTAAAATGTTATTGAACCTAAAAAGAAAGTTACTATTGCATTTTGAAAACATATTCTAGATAAGAATTGGAATATGATCAAAAACATGTATTCATGAAAATGGATTTGCTCTCTGGTAATTTGTTTAACTAGTCTCTCTTCAATGCAGCTCTTTCAAAATTTTTCCTAATATGCCATATAACACTTCTTTTATTACTCCATATAAAGAAGTTTCCTTCATTTTTCAAGTTAGTGACTCCTATTTCTCTACACAATCTATGAAATCATATCTAAAATCTTGCAAAGAGACATTAACCTTAGCTTTAAAACTATAAATAGTGCTATCAAAATTACCTAAGAGTATCTAAAGGCCTTAAGTAGAGGATTCTATGCTTATCCTAAATATAGTTCCTTTATAATGCAAATTTAGAACAATAAATTAAAAAAATGCATTTGCTAATCATTTTTTTTAAGTAGAGAGACCTTAATTAATCCTGTATCAAAAGGAATCAATATACAACTATAGTGATAATTTTGGAGGATTAACAAAAAGGAATGATGGCCTAGAATTTTAAGTTTGCTTCAACTCTTCTGATTTATAGATTCTAAAACACTTATAATACTAGGCTTTTATCACTATCAAATTGATTAAGGCTTGTAGTTTTTTTAGGGTAATTTATACCACCCCTCATATTCTATAATACTATTGACATAATAAGGAGTTTGAGCATTCAGATCCCTTATATCTATTCCTTCTGCCTAGTTTCCTCTTATTACTAGTTTTAAACTCCTCATTACTTAGATCTTTATATACCAGAGGAGATGAAAGAATAGAAGAAGTTGTTGGAGGCTCTTAAGTAATAGAAAACTAAGGATTATTATGAGTAAAAGAGAGAATAAAGGAAGTTTGATTCATATTTTTGTAGTAGAGTCAGAAGCTTTCTCTATAGAGGCTACAAATTACTTAACCATAGAAGAAGCTAATTCATTCCTTTTAGCTATCTTACTAACTTCATTATCTTTATATAGGCTATTAGGTATGGCTTCTAGAATATTAGTATGTTAATCATCAAGCCATATGAGTTTTGAATAGTCACTCCTTTGGAATCTCTTATCCATAGTTACTTACTGTTCACCCTATTGCTTCAGGGTTGACTTCTATTAGTACAATACCTTGATTATGTCTTTAATCAATTAATCTTCTTCCCTAAGTGTTAATAGTGGTATGGTGTTTGGAAAATCCTTTTCAAATTCAATACTCACTAAAAAATGAGCATAACTAATTATTTTCCTTGAAGTTATTTTGGAAGATGAATGAAAGATTTTATTGACACTACAAAGCTATTACACTAGCAGAATGTAAGACCTGTTACAAACTAGCTATTGTTCAGTACAATAATCTTAAGAACAAAGTTAAAAGTTATTAATGATTCTATTTGAGCTTCATGTCTAATGTGAGCTTTCTTTGTGCATTCCTTGCTATCATAATCTCCCTATTCCAGTTTAGATTATTTCTAGCTAATTGATGTTTTTCAATGGTTCCTCTTTGTATAATTTGTTGTTTCTTTCTCTCCATATTAAATAGATTGTTGAAATGAAAGCAATTTTAGGTAGCTCTCCATTTTGTTTTAGTTCTTTAGCCTTTTTAGTCATCCACGTCAATGCTTTGTGACATTGATATGATTGATAATGCTCCATTAGAAGATGCAACACTCTATTCCAAATAACTTTAGAGTACATGTATTGGAAAAAGAGATGATTCCTATTTTCCTCCTCTTCTTCACATAAGAAATAAATAGGATCATAGGAATCAAACCACTTATCTTTAGTTTTGATTATGTTTTTTACATCTAGCTAGCTGATCAAGGAAGTTTTGGGGTTCAAAGTTTGTTCCCATAGTATTTCATACTATGGTACATTCTCCAAATTATTTCTGTAAATTTTGTAGTAATGTCATTAATGAAATACCCATTGTTATTGGCTAACCTATGATTATGTCTTCTTTATGTAAATGATAAAGCTGAGGTAGATACTTTGATAATGAAGAGGAGCCTCAAAAGTTGCAATGCCAAACTTCATATTGTATAAGTGAAGAAACTCTAGCATCTAAAGGAATTCTTTTCCCTAAGTGTAAGAGATCATTTCTCATAATTAATGGATTGAAATCATTCTAGTTGTCATATTAGAACCAAATTTTTTCACCATTCCCCAATTTATGCTTAATCCAAAGGTGTAAGAGGTTTCTTAATTTCAACATATGTGAGAAGTAATAAGAGTGTTCCTGTTTATTTCCAGCTATTTTTAGGAAAAATTTATTAATTTATTTGATCCATAATGCTCCTTTATTAATGTATAATCTCCAAATCCTTTTACTTAAAAGGACTTTTTGCATAAGAGAGACAGGGACAATTCTCTACCCTGCTCATCTTCCTTGGGATGGATTTCTCTTTCTATTTAATCTTTTCCCCTTTTGAATTTTCTGCCTTACCAGACTATAACAAAGCTTTGATACTTCTCTCAATCTCCCTGATGACTCTCTTAGGAAGAATTAAGTGAGTACTCCAATGCACATGGTACTGTTTATGATAAAATTGATTAGAGTCAACCTAATAGTAAAGGATAAAAGCATGTTTTACTAAGCATTGATTCTTTCTTTGTATGATTCAGTAAGTGGAATGTAGTCTCTAAATTTTATCCTAGCAATGGCAATAAGAGTTATAAGATATCTAAATGGTGGTGTTTAAATACTGTAGCCAATTCTCCTTCTCAACTTAGATTGATTCCTCACATCAGAAGAAATGAACATATTACTTTTGATAGCATTGACCTTTAATCTAGAACAAGCTGAGAATAACTTCATAATACCCAAGATTATTTCAGTAGATTAAAAGTTAGCACCATATAACAACTTAAGATCACCAGAAAATATCAAATGTGTGATCCTCAACTCTCTACATCTTTGATGGTATTAGAAGATGTCATTATATTACCTCATTCCTCTGGTATTTCTAAAGATTTGAATAGGAGCTCCATTTATTAGAATGCTAAAGGATAGGAGCTCCATTTATTAAAATGCTAAAGGAATTTGTTGTGTTGTATTCCATTATCCATATGAAAAACTGTTCTGGGAATCCAAGAGCTATTAAGAAATAATTAATAAAACTCCCATCTGATTGTGTCTAAGGCTTAGAAGAAATCAATTTTGAATGCATAACTTTTGATGGCTCTTTTTGAGGTTTAGACTTTCATTAGTTCCTATATGAGCAATATGTTGTCTTTTATTGATCTCCTGGTTATGAATGCACTTTGGGCTGGATTAATGACATCCCTCAAAGCTATCTTCAATCTGTTTGCTAGACTCTTTACGATTACTTTATAAATAGTATTACAGCAAGATATAGGCCTGTAATCCATCATGGATGAGGGATTTTGCTTCTTTGGAATAAGACATATAAAGGTTTTGTTCATTTCGTTTAGCATATTTGATAAAGCAAAATATTCCTGTATAACTTCAGTGAATACTTTACTAGTGATATCCTAAGTATCCTGGAAGAAACAAGTAGAATATCCATAAGGTCCAGGTGCTTTGGAGGGGTGCAAACCAAATGAACTTCTTTAATCTCCTATTGTTTGATGGGTGGAACCATGTATTTCTTCATCTCCTAAACGATTGATCTCTCAAAGAATCTATAGGTGTTGAATTCCCTAGGGATATTGTTGTCTTTATATCAAATCATATTAGTGAAGAAATCCACTATTATTTCTTGCATCTTGTTCTGATTAGTATGCAGAACTCCGTAATTATATTTTATCTCAATTATCTTATTTCTATTTCTTCTGGCTAGGATAAAAGAGTGGAAGAATTTTATGTTAGTGTCTCCATCCTTTAACTAATTGATCCTTGATTTTTGTTTTAAAATTGAAATGTGCAAGTATAAAGATTCTTGGCACTCCTTTATTCTCTAAGTTTTTAATATTCTCATAACATTATTATAAGGATATTTATAGTAATTCTCTTGAGCATGTCTCATATTGTTTTTAACCACTGATACTCTTTTAGTTTGTTCTTTAGCAAATTCCTTGATTACAACCTTAACAAGTTTGAGTTTCATCATAAGCTAACAAGCTTTATATCCTTTCACTTCTTTATTCCATTTTACAAGCACCAATTCCTGGAATCCTACTCTTTGTGTTAAGCCATTGAAAGATCCAAAAAGAGCTCTTAATGTTTTGGAGGGATAAAAACTTGAAATTTCTATCCAAGAATGATCAAAACTTATGTTATCACCAAAATGAGAATAAGAATGTGAGAATTGTTTAAGACAATATTGATTTACCATCACCCTATCTATCTTCTTTTTGATCTATAAATTTCCTTGTTATTTATTTGTTCAGGTGAAAATTTGACTTGTAATGCTCAGATCCACTAGACTAACTTTTTTCACTAAATCTATAAGCTCCTTATATATGTTTACAAGAAAATTTTTGCCTCCTTCTACTTCCAAGGGAGTTGGTATGTAGTTAAAGTCCCCAGTTATCACCTAAGGATTAGTTATTCCAGCATGTATGGTTTTAATATCTTCCCAGAGTTTACCTCTTTGAAACAAGAAGTTTGAAACATAAATTACAATTAGTTCAAACTTAGTATGCATTTCGTAAAGATGGCATTTTAGTTGTAAATTTTGATATGAGTCCCAGGTTAGTTTAGCTATAACTTTATCTAGATTATAAACCCATATTATACTTCCATTATAATGGTAAGCATAAATGGAGAGGATTTTTCATTCAGCACCCAAAAATCTGACATAGTTCTATATCTGAGACTACTTTATTTTAGTTTCAATAAGTCCTAAAAAATGAAGGCTTCTTTTCCAGTATGACCTCTCTAACAATTTGCCTTTCATAGGGTTATTTAGTCATTTAACATTCCAAATTAATATTGTCATATTTTTTAGGGGTTGATCCCCTTTCTATTTGTTTTTTCCTTTCCTTCTAGTAGATTTTCTTTTGGAGTTATTAATAAATTCCTTTTCCTCTTCCTTTTCCAAAGTGTTCTCCTCCTATTTAGTATACCCATCACTACTTGCTTTAGAATCGTCAATATCCTTTTGTTGAGTAGTAGCATGAGCATTTGAATTAAGGGTATTTTTTGAATCTTTTATATTATGAAGTTCCCTTATCACCTTATGTGTATTAGTCATAATCTTTATGTATTCAATTTCCAGATGTTGAGGTAGATTTCAAATTGAAATCTAGTTTGATTCACTTACTGCCTATTTTTTGTGGTCTTGCAAGTGAAGATCCACATTAACACCTGAAATAATTTCATATAATGAAACCACAAGGGGTGACAGAAGAACAAATTAATCTCAGAGCCTTTATGTTCTCATTGAAAGATAAGGCAAAAGACTGGCTATATTATCTTCCACCTGGCTCAGTAATAACATAGAACGAGATGAAAAGAATGTTTATGGAGAAGTTCTTTCCTACATCAAGAGCAACGAATATCATAGAGGAGCTATGTGGGATAAGACATATTACAGGAGAAACATTATATGAATATTGGGAAAGGTTTAAGGAGCTATGTCCTAGCTATCAAAATCATCAAATTCCCGATCAACTTCTCATTCAATACTTTTATGAAGGACTATTGCCAATGGATCAAAGTATGGTTGATGTAGTTAGTGGAGGAGCTTTGGTAAACAAAACACCTGATGCAGCCAGACAGTTGATATCAATTATAGTAAAAAATTCTTTAAATTTTGGGACAATGATGGATGGAGCTATTAAACGTGTGAATGAGGTAAGTAACACAAACCTTAAGAATAAAATTTCTACTTTAACCGCTCTAGTTCATCAAATGGTTGTAGGTCAATTGTAATCAGCAAGAGTGTGAGAATATGCTTATTCTCTGGACATCCTATGGAAATGTGCCATATATTGCAATAACACAATAGGGGCTTTCCTGGTCAACCTTAACAAAAGTATGACCCTTATTCCAATTACTACAATCCAAGATGGGAAGATCATCCAAATTTAAGCTATAGAAATCAAGGAAGCCAACAACAATATCAACCTCCCATTTTTAAACAACCTCAAACTCCTATATATTCTTAACCTCAATCTTCAAATTCAGGTATGTCTTAGATGAAATTGTTAAGGCCCTTGCAAATAATGCTCAATAATTGCAACTGGAAACAAGGGCAAACCTTTAAAACTTAAGAAATCAAATCACTCAATTAGCCACCTCGGTAAGTATGTTGGATCCTATTTTCAGAACCCAAACATTCCGGGACATTACAAAGCCCGTCATCCCAAAAGGGTGGCATGCCCACAATAGCCAAAAATCAATATCACAAGTTTGAGAAATCACAAGAAAAACTCAATCATATTTCATTAATGAATCCAAATAAAGTTTATACAAGCTTATACAAAATACAAAAATACAAAAGTCACACATGATACAATTGAATGCTTATGCTTGATATGATTCTAAAATACAAAAGTTCCTAATGTAACTTAATTACAAAAGTTTCTAACTATCTTAGAGTTGCAGTGCCTTGCAAGGATTGCTACCTATCTCTTTTTGCACTTGAGGAGGGAATAGTGGGGTGAGCTATACAGCTCAATGGCTAATACATTTATAGCCATTGGCAACGAGCCACACAATCAAACATGCATATACTTCATATATTCATATACATCTATATCTCATTGGACTAGCAATTTAATCATTCACTATTTAAATTCACAACTCATATTTCAACATATCATCACATAGAATATGTCAACTGTAATTAATCATCAAAACATAACACTCAATCTTGCATCATAACTTAACATATCAAAATGCAGATGCATACCAAATGGCTTGAGGTTCCGTGAACAAAATAGAAAAACTGAAGTTTACTCCGTGAACAAAACGAATCCACTTTTCGAATTTCGTGTGCCATAAGCGAGCAGTAGGGAGAAGGCTTTATGTCGACGTGCACGTGACTACGAAACGGTTCCTCTCTCACCCAAAAAGAAGCACATAATTATGCTCAAATCAGTTTATCAAATGCTTTCATACTTTTCATGCTCTTTCCTTTCTTTTCATTTATACAAAATGCCATGACATATTTTAAGACATAACATGATCAAAATCACAATTTTATTATATCAAAATATGATACATCTTTCAATGCATAACATAAAAACACATCATAGTACATTTTAAAATCTTCACAACGATTCAAATTCAGGAAATGTAAGCATAAACACACAAGTAGGGCATTTGCCCATCAAACAACAACTATAAACATATTACCCACCTCATTTACTTGGAAAAATCCAAGTCAAGGTTATCTTTCCCCTTGCCCTTAGTTAGGATTCTCTTTGTTCCCTAAAACAAACCAAGTCTTATTCAGTAGGAATCCAATAGAAATCCTATAATGCAAAACAAAACATGAATCTATCCATACTTCCCATGTACTACTTCTAATCTTCTAAGAATATTTCGAGGGTTTCTCCCCTTTAAAGAATTTCTTCCTCGAAATTCTTACCTGAGTGATTAAACAAATAGAGGTAATGCTGTCTTATGTTTTCGTTAGTCTCCCTAGTAACTTCTTCACTTCAATAATTTCTTCTAAATGATCATTGTCAAAAAGACTCACTCGGTCTTTCAATCACTTATTTAATCATTCACCTTTTTTTAACGAGTTCCTCATTATGTTTCAGATTACTTAAAATTTTCACATTACTAATCTAAGACATCTTTCATCAGCATCACAAACTCATAATAATTTCGTACTGATCAATTCATATCGGATGTAGCTGATCCTTTTTCCTAACCTGAGCACACCTTGGTAAGGTGATACTTTCAGATACAATTTATCTTTCACTTAATAATTCACATCACTGCAGTGTTAATACATTTAGTTTTTATGTTCATCTCACTTTACTCCATACCTTCGGTGTTGATCCACCAACTCCTTTATCTTTCTGGAATCATTTAATTTCTAATACTGATCAATTTCACTTATCAACAACCTCTCTAATCAATTCTGGCCTTCAACCATTTTTAGACCTTAATCATCACAATACAAAAATGAATGACTCTTTATGTCCTTTAACTCCTCATACAATATTCTAATGAAATCACTATGATAATGATTGTTACATTTGAAGTCAATCAAAACTGTACATTGATCTTATATTCCTATGAACTCCCGAAATGTAAGCTTTAAGCATGTTTCCAACAGTCAAGACTGTTGGCAACTCACAAGTGTAGTCCTTAGCTTCTACCTCCTTAGCCATCAAATGCTATCTCATTATAGTCCTACTAGAATGTATAGCTCAAGTTACCATTTATACTTTTTTAACAATCTCTTTGCTCTATCATCATTATCGATTACACATACCTCACATCTCAATCACAATGCATCATTCTTCCTATTCGAACCCAAAATTCAAAGCTATTTTCAATCTCTCAATCAGATTCAC
>JANSVA010000007.1:4043276-4065638 GCA_025504915.1 Erythroxylum reticulatum
GACAAAATAGTGAGGTTAGTATTTTTAGGTTGGGAAACACCTTATGAGCCATTATTTTGGTTCTATCTTTGTATATCTACTATTTGTAATAGTGAAAGAAATATTTTGAGTTTTGTCTGTGGATGTAACCCAAAAATAAGGGTGAACCATGTTAAATATTATGTGTCCATTTTGCTTAATTTATTTTTCCTTTTCAAAAAATACACTTACTGTGCCCAACAGTTTGGTCCTATGCGAGGTGAGAGCTAACCCCAACTTTGAAAGTTTCTTAACTCTTCTGCGCTGTCTTTTATGCTTAATCCTGATTACAAGATGTTTTCTAAAGATCTTTGGACGATTCTCAGCCTTCATTTAACATATCTGGTAATTTCTCTCTTTTATAGATATATGGATGACTGCCCTATATTGAATGATAATCTTTGGGTTACAAACATGTTGTAACTCACATCCCTATTGATTTCCAGATGTTTAGGAATAACCTTTTTTTGTTGTACTTCCTTATATTTATGGGTTCCCTAAAAGTTCGAGAACCTAATCTTAGCTAAACAAAAATTTGCATATTTATATGTTATTTCTAACCCTGCATTTAGTTTCATATAATAATGAATCACTCTTCCAAATCATGCAAATTTAGTTAAATATGACCTATTGATTTAAGATAAAATACATTCGAGTTAAAAGGGTCTTGAGTCACTCAATAAGCCTTACAATAAACAAAACTTTAGTTTCATACTTAAATAATGGAAGGCAATAATCATGTTCTCAATGTATAGCTAATATTTTAAGATTTAATTATATATATGCAATTCATACAAATATATCAAATATATTTTAAAACATGCAATTTATGTACACATAATTGAATTGTATACATAAAAGCAATAAAGCCTTATTTGATTTTGGTTATTGATTTTCATAATATAAAGTAATATTTCCAACTCTTTGAATAATTAAATTAGACTAAACATATTGATTCCTAAATGAATTTTAATTCTATTCTAAATAAAAATTTGATTTGATTTGAAAATAATTTTCAAATTTAATTGAAGACTATTTCTAATTATCTGGACTCTTTTAATAAAATTAATTAAAAACAGTTTTTAACAAATTACTCTTCTTACTTATTATAATTTAGAAAAACTATTTTGCAAAATTTAGCAGGTATGACATTGTAATCTAATTAAAAAAATTATTTATAATCTAATTAAAAGTTATTTTTAACTAGGAAACTAATTTTAATAATAAAGGAAACCACTTTCTAAATTAAATAAGACACTTTTAAATTTAATTAAGGAAGTAGTTTAATTATCTATTTGAAAATTGATTTCTTAATTAATTAGAAATTATTTCTTAATAATTAGAGAATTATTTTCAAAAATATTAAAGAAGGCTCATTTTTCAATCTGTAAATGAAAATTTTTAAATTTAATCAAGAAAATATATTTTCTAATAAATCCAGAAATTTATTATTAAAATAAACTTGGGCCTCAACTCAGCAAGACCATCTCAAACTTAAGCCTCCTTCTTCCAGGATGTCTAATATCTAGATGATGATATTCCCATCAATAGTAAAGAGGAGCTAAACAATTTTTAAAAAAATTTACGCATAGAGGAAGCCAACCCCGGTAAAAGACATAGAACAACTAGTGATGGTACTGATAACACGAGTGGAGGGGCTTCCCTTTCAAGTCTGGAACTGTGGCAAGAACATATCCTACGAGGTGATGATTAGGGTTCTTTCTATTATTTTGGGCCCCTTTATTTAAAATTGTTAGTTTTTAATCTTATGTGTCTTTTATGATGCAATTTCATTCTTATTCGTTTACTGTGTGATAAGATGTTGTTCTTATCTAGAATAGTTGATGCAACTAGAATAATTGATGTGATGTTGTTCTTATCTAAAATAGTTGATGTGACGTTGGTCTATAATAATTGATGTGATGTTGTTCCTATCCATTTAGGGTGTGAAGAGACTTTGTTCTTATCTAAAGATGTTTATCTTTTATCACCTCCTTTGCTTATATAAGCAAAGGACTGGTCTTTTCTTTGGTGGAAAAGGTGGTGGTGTATTAATTTGTAAAAATTTAGAAGTTGATAGAATGTCTTTTGCTAGTAGGTTTGACTTGGAAGGTTTGGTTGTTTTGCATGGGTTTGTCTGAATAATAGATAGGATTATTTCTAAGAATTTTTTGTAGTCAGTAGTGTCAGAATTGGATGGAGTGTTATAAGTAGGTCTTATAGCTTGAGGAGAAAGGGCTTGTATCTTAGCTAGCATTCCTAAGGTCTTAGCTATAGTCTTTTTTTATCTATCTTAAAGCTCTTATAGATGTTTACTCTATCATATCACTAGTGGTTTCCTATTATTCCCGTAACCCGTTAGTCAAGGTTCTAAAGTGGTATCAGAATCTGATTTATCTTAATCAAATTTAAAAAATAATTTTAATTAAAACACTTTTCTTAATTACTTAAGAAAATAGTTTTCATAAATAACAATAATGTTTAAAATTTTTCTAATTGAAAAGAAATATGCCTTAAATATTAAATATAAAAAATAGGATTTTAAATAGGCTTGGCTAAGGACCTGTACCTAGACTAATTCGTGTCATTATGAACCTTTTAACTCTAATGGACTCGTTCTAGAACACATTAGTGTCTAAAATTTTAAATCTCTTTATAACTTTATAAACTTAGATATGGTTTAGGACACACTCGTAATTGAGATTGGGGGTCTTTATGTAACATCGTTAAGCTAGGAATGTTTTGAAACACGTCTATGATTGAGACCATAGATCCCTTTATAACTTTTTGAAATTAGAGACAATTAAATAAGTTTTCTAAAAATTTACATGGGCTGATATGCAATCATATTCATATCCATTGAGTTTCTTGTTAAAGTATGTAATTGGTTGCTTTTTCTACATCAAAATAGTACTAAAACCTATTTCTGACACATCACATCTAATATCAAAGGTTTTAGAGAAGTTAGGTAAAGCAAATAAAGGAGCAAAATATAACCTTTCTTTAATCAAATTAAAAGCTTGTTCTTGTTCATCATAAAACTAATAAACTTTTTAATAACTTCAATGATCGATATAGTTAATGTACTAAAATCCTTGACAAAACTCTTACAAAACCTAGTTAAAATATGAAAAACTTCTCATATAAGTTATATATTTAGGTGTAGGCCACTTTTAAATACCTTTAACATTCTTTTAATCCACCTCAATCCTTTTCACACTTATAACAGATCCAAGAAAATTTACTTGATCAATCTAAAATAAACACTTCTTTACATTAGTATATAATTTTTCTTATTTGAAAACATTCAAAATAATTTTTGCTCAACATAATATTATCAAAATAAATAACATGAATGTTGTAGTAAAAGCATATATGAGATGGTTTATTAACCTTATGAAAGTATTATGTGCATTAGTTAGCCCAAAAGATATCACTAACTACTCATATATACTACATTTTGTTTTAAAGTTATTTTCTATTAATCACATTCTTTTATCCTATTTTGATGATATCTATTTTTCAATAAAATTTTAAAAATATTCAAAAGTCATAAAATTTTTCAAGCATGTCATTTGATCTAGGAATAAGGTAATAATTTATCATTATTTTATTAACTACACAGCTATCAATACATATTCTTTAGACTTATTCTTCTTAGGAGTAAGCAAGCCTTGACTAGTATATGGACTCATGCTCTCTCTAATATAACCTTTTGACAAAGCTTTTCAACGTGCCTTTTAAACTCTTTAGTCTCTCCAATTACTTCTATGGATTTGTTGATTAAGAATGGTAGCACTAGATACATTATTAATTTGATGTTTGATTATCCATATTAGAGGTATACCATTAGGAATATTATCAAAGAATACATCGTGAAAATCTAATAACAAAGAAACTAAAACACTAGATAAGGAAATGCTAAGATTGTTAGTATTATAATAAGTCTCTTTATATAAAAGTATAATTATAGGCTAATTAAAATATAAAACTCTTTTAATTCGACTCTCTCTATTACAAAAGTTCACATACTGCTTTACTCTTCTCTCAATACTTTTTTTCTTTTTCTTGAAATTTTTTATCCTTCTTTTTGTATTTTCCAATTAGCTCTTTATTTTCATTCCCTTCTTCTTTTCTTTTTGATCTTTAATCCTCATTTTTTATTTATTATCCTTTTGTTGACTCTCTTTTTTTAACTTAAGTTAATCTTTATACATTTGTTTAGGTTTCAATGGTATAAGAGTAATACGTTTATTGTTCATAAAGAAAGAATATCAATTTGTAAATCCACTCTTTATGGCCCTTCCATCAAATTCTCAATATCTCCCTAAGAGAATATAACCAACATGTATGAACACCATATCTGACAACATCTCAGCATGACAACTTCCAATTAAGAATGAAACCAATACTTGTTTAGTAACCTTTACCTCAATAAATACATTTAGCCATCAAAGCGTATATGGCCTAATATGTTTAATGGTAGGTAAGCTCAACTATTTAACCAAAGTAGTGCTAACTATATTTAAGTAACTTTCCATAAATTATTATACTACATACCTTATTATTAATATGGAATATTGTATGAAAACTGTTCTCTTGCTAGTTGGACACTCAGGGTACGATTAATCACAAGTGCCTACCTTTCCATTAGATATTCAACACCTTCATCATGAAAATTTTCTAATGGAAGCATAAAACCTCATCACTTTCACCTTTAGTCTCAATCTCTTTATTATCTCTCATAATCACTGCCCTTTTATTAGAAAGTTATAAAACTATATGCCAAAGCCCTGAATAATAAATTATTTAATATCATGAGTATGGTTTTAGTTTTTAGATTTACCTTCCATTTTGCTAGGAACTTTCCCTCCTCCTTTATGTGGTTTGGTTTTGTCTTTAAGAGTATCACTTTTATCCTTTTTCTACTCGATTTTTATCAAGATGAACTAATTTTTTAAAAATAATGTTTGCCCTTCCTTTAAAATTACCTTTCCACATTTATAGCCATATAATCCATATCTTCTAACTCCATCAAATGTTATAATTTTATCACATTAGCAATCTCATAATTCAAACTATTTAGAAATCTATTCATTGTGGCTTCCTGATCCTCCGTTATATTAGTTTGAATCATAACAATCTCCATCTCCTTATGGTATTCCTTAACACCCTTTGATCCTTAAAAAAGAAGTTGTAACTTTTGGAATAAATTTCTATAGTAGTAATTAGGGATAAAGCATCTCCTTATGATCACCTTCATATCCTCCTAATTTCCAATACGTCTCCTATAGTTCCTTCTCTTACTTTTCACAAGTTGATCTTATCAAATAATAACATAATAAACTCAATATAGTGAGTTTTACTTTTTTTTTTAACCTTTAGAATAACAATGGTACTAAAAAATTAGTTATATCTTATTTTCCCACTCTAATTAGGCCCTAAGGTCATTTCTCCTTTGTAATGAAGGAATCTTCATTTTAATATTCCCAAAGTTGCCATCTCTTATAGGCTCCCTTTCATAGCCTTTATCTTGCTAATTACCTTAATGTTTAAGATTACCCAAATTATTTCTTAGTTATTGTTATTCATCATATAAGCATCCACATCTTCATCTTCATTAAGATCTTCTTAGAAAACTCATTATTGTTACCAATCTAAAATAAGAACTTGTGTTGATTGCCCCCTTTACAAGTTATCTATAACAATATATTACAATTCCATTTTTTTCTAATCTTTCTAAATATCATATTCATGCATTCAAAATATTGTTATATAGCTTTCAACATGAACATGTCATCCTTCTTTAAACCTCATGTTCCTTTTGATAAATGTCACTTAATTCTTTCATGCTTCACTCTAAATTTCAATCTTTTCTTAATGCTACTCTCACACTCTCTTTTCTTTATCTATTATTTGCTTCATTATCTATTATTTGCTTCATTTACAAGTTTTGTAAAGAACTAAACAAACTCAAACAATAATTCAACCTTGTAAAGTCTAAAAACTTAAGGAATTAAGAGTCAAGGAAAGAGAATAAATCATAAGAAGCTAAAAAATCGAGTAGAACTAGGAAAGACTGACAAGGAGTTTAGAATGTTTTCAGGGATAATTTTTAAAGGTAAATAATTCTACTTTACTTTCTTATTTTATTTTATTTCGTTTCTTATAACCATAAAAAATGGTGTGAAGATATTGAATAAAGACAAAACCCTGACATAGACGTAGACATAGATAAATCATAAAAATAAGAAGATGATAGATTTGAATTTTTATGCAAACTTTAGAAGCAAGAATATGATGTCATAGGATGAAAAGAAATCATAAGGAACATAATTCTCTCTCTCTCTTTCTCTCTCTCTTTGAAAAAGTAATATAAAAGAACTTAAATAATAAAAAATAAAAGAGTATCTACACCTAATTTAAAATTAAGCTCTAATACTAACTGATGTATAAAAGATAAAATAGAAGTATAAAAGCATTTATTTATTTATTATAAAGAATCAATAACCATATTTATTAAGTTTTTAAACATCATAAAGAAATAATTCTTTGATATTCGAAGTTCAATGAAGAACAAGTAAAAGAAGCTTTGATGACTTAAAAATAAAAAAAGATGTCCAAAGTTGCTCTAACTAAAAAGAAACATGAATTAAATACTAAATAAAAGTGCTAGGGTTTCGAATAGGAATGGCTTAAGACACGATCATGGACCGAGCCATTTCAATTAAAGACTTTTCAACACTAGTCTGTACAATTTGGGAATTTTTCTTATCTAAGACCATAAATCTCTGTTTAACTTTGTAAAGTTGATCAAGGTTTAAAATACACGTGTGGCTGAGATTGTGAATCCTCTTATAACTTTGTGAAGCTAGGCACAATCTAAAACACATCCATGACTAAGATTGTAGATCCTCTTGTAATTTTTAAAAATCGAATACAATTTAAGAAATGCCTATAACTGAGACCATATCTAGCAACTAAGCTTTTTCAAAAGCTAAATGGGCTAGTACATGAACATTTTAGAGATCTTATTCACATCCAAGTCATTAACCTTAACTTAAATTAAGTTAACTAATACTCGTGCTTTAATTTGGCTTGATTTCATTTGTATAGACACTTCTCTCATAACACCATTAACTGCATCTTAGAGCCTTTTCTTCCTTGTTCACATAATTGGCCCACTTGGTAAATGCAAAGTATCAAAAACAACTTGCTTCTTTTCATATCATATTACTAATTGGCTAATTCAATTTCCTCATAAATTTGTGCATAATTCGTTTGATATCCATTTCTTACTAACTTGCTTATTTTATTATAGTTTCTTGCAATTATGCTTGTTTTCTAATATCTTGATAAAGGATATTTTTAATTTCTAATATAATTGGCATATATACTAAAATGATGTTGGGACTCACAAACAACCTCCATTCTCATACCAATTCTCATCATTTTTACATCTTGTTCATTTTTAATTACATAATTTTTTATAACTTCCATAAACTGCTTTTAGTCCTTGAACTTCATATCAATTTAAAATTTAAAATCTTGTATATCTTTGTGATTAAACATGATGTACTTCTTCTTCTTTGTAACAATTGTGTTATAGTATCCATCATCACTAGTCACTGTTGATTAAACTTCAACATGAGTATCCTCATAATTACTATACAAATCATATTAACTCCCTTCCTTTCTTCGAGAATTTTCTAAACATGATGCCTCCCTATTAAAATCTTTCCTACTGCTTCCAATTAAATCCATAACATTGTCACATTCAAATCTATTAGAAATCTTCTTTTCATATTTCTTCTCATTAGCTCTTATATTAAGATATTCATCTTCATCTATTGCATAAAAGTTCAATTTTGATGATTCATTTTGAGATTTAATCATCTTTAAAAAAAAGAAGTCTTTCTCATTTTGCTCCGCCTCAACTTAAAATAACCCTACTCCATTAACACTTATATTCTCACCATCCATATTTTGATGGCCATTAGTTCCATTTTCATTGCCAGTAAAATATTGATTTCACATGATGCCCTAGTCCTTTAACAACCCTTTTAAAAATAGAATAATCAAATTATTAACACCCCCATATTTTTTTAATCTTTTTCCAACATATTTGTAGTCCCTATTTCTTTTTAAGATCCCATTGTAATCAAAAGTTACCAACATCTGCATCAACAAATAAAAAATATTAGTTAGAAATTTTTGGTAATTTAACTCTATGATGATGTTCAATATGCATTATACTAGTTTCAAACCTTCATAAGACATTAGTAACTTTGAATTATTTAGTCACACCTTCCTCCTTTGTGTTCAAACGTATCTTCTTTTTCTTGTGGCTAGTCATATAAATAGATCATCTAGAAATTAACTAGCCATTTTGGTATTATAAGGTACATAACTCTCTCTCTCTCTCTCTCTCTCTCTTTTAAAAGGTAATATAAAAGAATTAAATGATACAAAAATAAAAAGGATATCCACACTTAATTTAAAGTCAAGCTCTAATAATAACTGATGCGTAAAAGCTAAAATAAAAGTATAAAAGCCTTGATTTATTTATTATAAAGAATCAATAACCATATTTATTAAGTGTTTAAACACCATAAAGAAATAATTCTTTGATATTTGAAGTTTAATGAAGAACAAGCATAAGAATCTTTGATGACTCTCAAATAAAAAAGAAGTCCAAAGTTTCTTTAATTAAAAAGAAAAATGAATTAAGTACTAAATAAAAAGGCTAGGGTTTCGAATAGGAATGGCTTAGGGCACAATCATGGACTAAGCCATTTCAATTAAAGAATTTCAACACTTGTTGATATGGTTTGGAAAAGTTTTGTATCTAAGACCATAAATCCCTATGTAACTTTGTAAAGTTGAACAAGGTTTAAGATACATCTGTGGTTGAGATTGTGAATCCTCTTATAACTTTATGAAGTTAGGCATAATCTAAAACACACCTATGATGAAGAATGTAGATCCTCTTGTATTTTTTTAAAGAAATTGGACACAATATAGGAAATGCCTATAACTGAGACCATATCTAAATATTGAGCTTTTCAAAAAGTTATATAGGCTAGTACATGAACATGTTAGAGATTTTGTTTACATCCAAGTCTTTAACCTTAACTTAAATTAAGTTAATTAATGTTTTTCCTTCAATTTGGCTTGATTTCATATGTGTAGCCACTTCTCTCTCAACACCTTAATCTGCATCTTAGAGCCTTTTCTTCCTTGTTCACGTAATTGGTCCACTTGGTAAACTCAAAGGATCAAAGACAACTTTCATCCTATCATATCATATTTCTAATTGGCTAATTCGGGTTCCTCACTTGATATCCATTTCTTGCTAACTTTCTCATTTCATTATATTTTATTACAATTAAGCATGTTTTCCCAATATCTTGATAATGGATATTTTTTAATTTCTAATCTAACTAGCATATATACTAAAATGAAACTGGAGGTCACTGACAACCTCTATTGTCATACTAGTTCTCCTCATTTTTACATCTTATTCATTTTTAATTACATACTTTTTTATAACTTCCATAAACTGCTTTGAGTCCTTAAACTTCATATCAATTTCAATTTTAAAATCTTGTATAACTTTGTTATTAAACATGATGTACTTGTTCTTCTTTGTAATAATTGTGTTACAATATCCATCATCAATAATCACTGTTGATTAAACTTCAACATGAGTATCCTCTTAATTACTATACAAATCATGTAAACTCCCTTCCTTTCTTTGAGAATTTTCTAAACAAGACGCCTCCCTATTACAATCTTTCCTACTGCGTCCAATTAGATCCATAACATCATCACATTCAAACCTACTAGAAATCTTCTTTTCATGTTTCTTCTCATTAGATCTATTGCTTAAAGTGTTAGCTCAAGGTTTATGATTAACGATTTTGATGATAACTGTATAATATTTCAAAATTCACATTGGATTCATTTCCTTGTATAATTAATGGTCTTATTCCTAAAAAGAAACAAAATTAAAAGAAATACACTTTCTTTCTTGTAGGAACCTTTATTATGAACTTACCTTATTAGAAATGGTTTATCTAAAAGGATCCTACTAATTATGAAAGACGTATATTAGCCCCGTGATTACTAGAAGATTTTTCTAAAGATGACATAGAAATTCAAATTTAAATTCATCCAATTGTCTAAAGATGCGAGCGAAGCAACGACTAGTTAAAGAAATTGACTATTTAAGGAAGAGTCAATGCAACTGTGAACAACAATTGCATAATACGGAAGCTTGTAAAGCTATATTGTCAAAACTCATAAAAAAATATACACTCTTGAAAGTGATATCTTTGTAAAAATCTCTTGTGTGTTAGAAAGTGAAATTCTCTTAAGAGAGGTTACTGAAGCTCATATCAAGCAAACCTCATTTTTATTTGAGAGCTTATAAAGGCTAGTGAGATACTACTAGTGTGGAAGGTTAAAGAACCTTGAAAATATTAACTTGTGAGCTTGGAGAGGCTCTTCAAATTACTACTTGATTTTATAGTGAAACACTCAAGTTGGATACTTGGGAATTGGACGTAGGCTTGGGTTGTAAGTCAAACCAGTATAAATCAACTGTGTCCTTCTTCTCTCTCTTCTTATCTTTTATATTTTCGCATTATATTATGTGTGTATTCATTTCAGTAAGAGCCTCCTTCATTTTTATAATAGGCCCCTTCTATTTTCAACTTACTGATGGTTCCTTTCAGTTTTAACAGGCACCTTCTATTTTTAAATTGTTTGCTTTATCATTTAGTATCAGAGCGAAGTTTCACATTTTTGTGCTTTACAGCACGTGATAGATCATGGCAAACACCTTGAGAAGTTTTAAAAGACAATCCATCTCAAAGCCTCCTTACTTCAATATAAATAACTACTTATATTGGAAAGAGAGAATGACCATATATCTCCAATATGTAGATATCAAAGTATGGAAAGCAATTAGAGTTGGAGTTACAATTCCCACTTTCGATAATACAGAAGTATGGATTGATGCTGACAGGAGAAATGATCAACTAAACGTTAAGCTAAAACATTACCTAATATATGCATTGTCTCTAGAAGGATATGAAAATATATCCTACTTCTCTACAGTAAAAGAAATGTGGGACAAACTTCAAGTTACCTTTGAAGGGAAGAATAAGGTAAAGAAACACAGAATAAGTCTCTTAGTGCATTATTACAAAAAAAAAGTCTCTAATATGAAACTATTAGCATGAAATAGGGGGAGACTATAGACGAATTCTTTGGATGCTTCAACAACATCATCACAACCTTAAAGAACTTGGGAAAAGCATATCTCAATGATGAGCTTGTAACGAAGATTCTGAGATCACTACTAAAGGAATGGAGACCTAAGGTGACAGATCTAGCAATGGTAAAGGATCTAAACACTATTTCAGTCGACTGGCTATGAGAAAATCTGATGATCCATGAAACCAAGTTTAGGCAAGATGAAAGATCCTCCTATAGAAAAGGAATGACACTAAAAGAAACTAACAAATCAAATGGTGATGAAAGTGACACTGAGTTTTAAATAGATGGAGATAACGAATTCAACTTTATGGTCAGAAAATATGCCTGCTTTTATAAAAAGAAGCTGATGAAGAAAAGAGAAGGAAATAAGAAAGTTGTAAACAACAGGTTCTTATCAAAAGGCAGCAGCAATAATAGCAATACACAAAATAATCAAATCATATCCTATCACTGCAAGAAGCTTGGACACACAAGACCGGAATGTCCTCTTCTTCAAAAGGACAAGTCAGAGAATACAAAATCCAAAAAGCAAGTGATGAATGTAGCCTGGTTAGATGAGGATTTTTGAAAACTTTTAAGAAGAAGATCTAGAAGAAGTTAACAATGTTTGCTTCATGGACGAATCAAGAGATGACGAGGTATATTATTCTGGCTTTAGTATTAAAATTAATGAATTGAAAAATTCATATCGTGAATTATATGATCAGTACAAAAGGCTAATAGTGGAGTATTTCAAAGAAGTTGAGAAGCCCAAAAGCAATGATGCATCTCTAAAGAGTAAGATTAAATCATTAGAATCTGAGAATGAGAATTTGGCTACCAAGAATATGTCTTTTGAGGTTGACTACAAGCAAAAGGTTTCTGAAAAGGAAGTTCTAGAAGAAAGAGTAGCTAAGTTGGAAAATACACTACTTAGAACTGATTCTGATAATATAAGTCAATTAGAGAAAAAGTCACCACCTTAGAACTTGAAAAGGAGAAAAGTGCTAGAAAGATTTTATCTACAAAAAAAGATCTAAAAATTTTCTTTAATGGAAGGACGAATCTTGATGCATTGCTTAATAGTGGTAAATACATTTTTGGTAAGGTTGGCATAGGATACAATAATAATAACAATATTAGGTCATACAAAAACTTCTTTGTTAAATCTAGCAGCAGCTATAGCCAAGATAGCATAAACCTGCTAAGTGGCAAAAATTATAGCAACTATCATTCATCTGTTTTGTGCGAATACTATAGTAAACATGGTCACATTAGTCATTTTTGTAATTTTTATAAAACTAAATTATCTCAAATGTATTTTTAGAGATCGAAAGCTCAAACTACTAATTTGAAAGGACCTAGAAAATTTTAGGTACCTAAAATGAGATAATGCTTTCTACAGAAATGTTTAAAAACGATGACAAGGGAGAATCAATGGATAGTCGATAGTGGTTATTCGAGACACATGACAGGTGAAATATCACACTTCAACTACATTGAAATAAAAGACGGAGGTGATATTGTCTTTGTAAACGAAAAAAAAAAGCAAAGATCACCAGAATTGGTAAAATTAGTAATTCTAACTCTACCTCTATTGATGACGTTCTCTTTGTTGATGGTTTGAAACATAACCTATTAAGTTGTGAAAAGGGTTACAAAATCATTTTCTATGCATCTCATTATGAAATTATTGATATTCATAATGATAATATTGTGTTTATTGGTCCTAGAAATTAGAATATATATTGTGCTCAACTGGGAGACATGTCCTTACAAAGTGTAAAGTGTTTTTTCTCTCTAGAAAAGGATTCGTTTATCTGGAACAGTAGATTTGGACAAGCCAGCATGAACATTCTATCAAAATTTTCCAAAAATGAGTTAGTAAAAGGACTACTAACCTTAAAGTTCGAAAGCAATTAGGTTTGTAAGGCTTGTTTAAAAGGTAGACAATTAAAAGCAGCTTTCCTCTTAAAAATATTATATCTACTAACCAAACACTTGAACTTGTGCATATGGATTTATTATGTCCCACTAGGACCCAAAGTTTTGGTGGTAAACATTATGGCTTTGTTCTGGTAGATGATTACTCTATAATTACATGGGTTTATTTCTTATCAAACAAGGATGATGGTTTTGAAGTGTTTGACAAGTTTTGCAGAAAAATTTAGATAGAAAAAGGGTACTATATCACTTTAACTCAGAGCAATCCTAGAGTAGAATTTAATAACAAAAAATTTGAAGAATTCTGTGATAGCAATGGTATAACTCATAACTTCTCTTTTTCAAAAATGCTTCGGAAAAATGGAGTTGTAAAGAGAAAGAACAGAACGTTTGTTGATATGGCCAGGACCATGCTATGTGAAAGTGGACTACCTTATGGCCAGGACCATGCTATTAAAGAAGCTCTTACTGATGAGAATTGGGTCTCGGCTATGAAAATAAGCTTAGTCAGTTTGAAAAGAACAATGCCTCATCCATAAAATAAGTCAGTTATTTTGAACTCATTGGGTCTTTCAAAAAATTGAAGAAAATGGTAAGGTGGTAAGAAATAAAGCCAGAATTATAGCTCAAGGTTACAATCAACAGCTATTGATTTTGATGAAACTTATGCACCTATTTCTAGATTAGAATCAATTAGAATTTCACTTGCCTTTGCGTGTTATATAAACTTCAAGTTGTTCCAAATGGATGTTAAAAGCGCATTCTTAAATGGTTACATTAACAAAGAAGTATTTGTTAAGCAACCCTCAAGTTTTGAAGATGAAAACCATCTGGATTACATGATGAAGTAAAGCAAAATTTTGTATGGTTTAAAACAAGCTCTTTGAGCATGGTATGAGAGGTAAAACAAGCTCTTTGAGCATGCTATGAGAGGTTAAGTAAGTTTCTGATTGAGAATATCTTTGAAAGAGGAAAGTCTATAAAACCTTACTTATTAAGAGAAAGGAAAATGATTTACTCATAGTGTGTTGAATCTAAAAACAAACTACTTATTTTACGCTAAAAATTGCAAGTATACGACTCATTACTTGTAGTGAAAAACGGATATCGTCCTACAAAGATTATGCTTAGGCACCACTTAATTCATGTTGTTGATTGTTTAAGATTCAAATTTAAATAATAAAAACTAAAAAATAAACTAAATCAAACAAACTAGCAACGAACAAATAATGTAACAAAAGTGTAGAAACTTTGATCTCAAGATTAAAGATTAAATATCACTTTTTCCCTATATTGTTTGCCTACTACCCTGTTGATTGAATTTGGCCTCACCTAAGATGTCCTAATGTTTTAATCACCCTCTCTCAAGGTGTAATCAAATCTCCCTAGCCAAATTAAATGGAATTGACTATACAATCTCTCAATCTACAAGATCGGTCCACCAATTTAGCTAGTTATGAAGCTATTCTATGGGTAATCAACTAATTAGTCAAGATCTCTCTCTAACTAATCAATTAACTTGATAAATGTAGGTATATAGGGTGACAATTCTCATTGTACTGCCCTACACAATTTACCCAACTCAAATTCTCAATATATTGTAAAATTTAAGCACAACATTTATCAAAAACATTCATTCATTCAAAACAACAAAGTAAGAGTTCAACAAGTAGTTTAAAAGTAATCTCTATAATAAATTTAGCCACTCATAATAGGAACAACTTCAACCATATATATATTCTCTAGAATACAAAACATACTAAAACAAAAACAAAAATTTTCTTCCCTTTTTGTATCTGAAAATCTAGAATGATGGAAACTCTTGATTATCAATCCCAATCCCCACCTTTTGCACCTTGAAGCTTGTGACGTTTTATGAACAATCGATGAAAAAATATGAATGATGGCTACTAAAATCTATTTATCTCTAAGGAAGGCCTAGGTTTTTTTCTTTTATTTAAGATAACCTAGGGTCTTTTTGGGATTCGAAAAGACCGAAAAGTCCTTGACAACTTGAGTTTGGAAGTGTCCCCACATTTGTCCCGATGCTGGCCATGATCGTGACCTATATGACATAATCGTGGCCCTTGAGTAAGCTCTCTGTCATGATCATGGCCTGCTTGCCACAATCTTGGACTTGTTTTATGGCCCAGGTTCCCTCCAAAACTCCTCCTTTCTTTGTTATTAACCCTGAAACAGTAAGAAACTCATTAAGGCACCTCAAATAGACAACATTGAAGCTCAAAACCATGCTCTAACCCATAAAACATGTAAAACACAAATATTTAACAAACGAACACAATTATAACCTAAACATATACTAAATAATCAAGTTAACAACTAAACACACACAAAACTACCCACTACAACACAATGCAATCTACAACTATCATAGTGCAAATATATGTTGATGACATAATATTTGGTGCTACTAATCCAGCCTTCTGTGAAGAATTCTTAGTATTAATGTAGGGGGAGTTTGAAATAAGCATGATAGGAAAATTATCATTCTTTCTTGAATTACATATAAGACAAATAGAAAAAGGAATCTTCATCAGCCAAGACAAATGCACAAAAGAACGCATCAAGAAATATCATTTTGAGAATGCCAAACTGATGAGTACTCCAATGTACACTGGAACTAAACTTGATAAAGACGAAGAAGGCAAAGCTATGGATGAGACCAAGTATAGAGGAATGATTGGGTCACTACTATATCTTATAAGCTTAAGACCAGACATTATGCTTAGTGTGTGTTTATGTGGATTTCTTTTTGCATATTTTTGCATATATGATGATATATTTCTCAATGCCACCTCGATTATATATGTGATTGATTATGCTGTTAAAATTGTAAAAATTTGTGATATATAAATGATAGGTTCCTTTCTTAAGAGATAGGCTCCTTTTAATTATGTCTGAACATATAAAAGTCACAAGTATTTTTCGAAATCATTTATTATCTCTTTGATTTTTGAAAAATATATCTATTATTGCTTGTCATCATCAAAAAGAGGAGATTGCTAGCTCAAGGTTTATGATTAATGTTTTGATGATAACTTTATAATATTTCAAAATTCAAGTTATATTCATTTCCTTGTATAATTAACGGTCTTTTTCTCAAAAGGAAATAAAATAATAAGAAATACACTTTCTTTCTTGCAGGAACCTTCATTATAAACTTACCTTATTCGAAAGGATCCTACTAATTATGAAGGACGTATATTAGCCCTGTGATTATTGGAAGATTTTTGGCAAAGATGACATCAAAGTTATTCAAATTTAAATCCATCCGGCTGATTAAAAATGTAAGTGAAGTAACGAGTAGTTGAAGAAATTGACTATTTAAGGAAGAGGCAATGCAACTATGAACACAACTGAATAATACAGAAGTTTGTGAAGCTATATTGTCAAAACCCATCAAAAGCATATACATTCTTGAAAGTGATATCTTTGTAAAAGTTCTTGTGTATTAGAAAACGAAATTCTGTTGAGAGAGATTACTAAGCTCATATCAAGCAAACCTCATTTTTATTTGAGAGTTTATAGAGGCTAGTGAAATACTACTAGTGTGGAAGGTTGAAGAACCTTGAAAAATATTAACTTGTGATCTTGGAGAGGCTCGTCAAATTACTACTTAATTTTATAGTGAAATACTCAAGTTAGATATTTGGGGACTAGACTTAGGCTTGCATTGTAAGCTGAACTAGTATAAATCGACTACGTTCTTCTTTTCTATTTTCTTATCTTTTATATTTTTTAATTATATTGTATATGTGTTCATTTCAGTAAGAGGCTCCTTCACTTTTATAATAAATTCCTTCTATTTCAACTTGCTGATAGTTCCTTTCAGTTTTAACAAACACCTTTTGTTTTTAAATTATTTTAACAGGATTCATCATTCCATAGGCTCCATTCGTTTAAGTAAAGTCCTATCTTACAAAAAGCTCCTATTGTCTAACAGGCTGTTGTTATTTAAAAAGATTTATTATCTGACAGGCTCCTACTATTTTTTTATTCATTAACTATGTTCTATTTTTTATATGAATTGAAAGTAAGTTGTGAAAAAAAAAATTTATCATACGCAATTCACCTACTCTTGTGTGTGTTTGCTTTATCTTAAAGTTCATCTTTAGATGATTTACTTTGAGATTTACTCATCTTTAAAACAAGGAAGTCTTTCTTATTTTATTCCTCCTCGACTTAATTCTTCATTAACACTTATATTCTCACCATCCATATTTTGATGGCTATTTGTTCCGTTTTCACTGCTAGTAAAACATTGACTTCACATGATGCCACTCGTCCTTTAACAACCCTTTAAATACTGCATACTCAACTTATTGACACCCATATCCCTTTTTATCTTTTTCCATCATATTTATCGTCCCTTTTTCTTTTGTGTAATCAAAATTTACCAACATCTGCATTAAAAACATAAAAATACTAGTTAGTAATTCAAGTTATGATGATGTTCAATCTGCATTGTAGTAGTTTCAAAGCTTCATGGGACATTAGTAACTTTGAATTATTTTGTCACACCTTCCTCCTTTGTGTTTAAACATATAAATAGATCGTCTAGAAATTGACTAGCGATTTTGATATTATAATTAACTCACCAATGTATGTTGGGTGTCCTGTTTTTATTTGATGAAGCAGGTAGTTTATATTATAAATAATGTCTATGTGTTTTAGATGCTATATTTTCCTATCACGAACTCCTATTGATCTTGTGTAAGGGATTGGATTGGTTGAGCACTTAGTTCATACTCGGTGACTCGCAGATTCTCCTCTAACTTATCCCTTTTTTTATAAATTGTAAATTAACTTTACCATATTGGTTTTATTGTCCGATAGGGTGACATAAAGTGTGGGTGAGTGGTAGTGGAAGAGAGCACATGGCATGGTGGATGTAATGGTAATATAGAAAAGGATAGCAAAGTGGTGAAAAGAAGATGACAAATGAGGCAAAAATCAAAATAGAGTTCACGGGTTCACCAACTCTTTTTCTCACCCAAATAATTCACATACTATATTTATGTTCGAACTCTACAGAGCCTAGCCCACTTTAGATTTAGAATTCTTTCTCTTACCAATTAAAGCTGCAAATCCTCTCTCTTTCTCTGTCTTTGCGTGTGTGTGCTACTGTAGGTTTGGTACATAGGCAACTGCACTATGTATTTGTTCTCTAAATACAGGCAGCTGTAACATAGTTGGGCTGGCATTAGTAGCCTTAAGTTGAGATAAAGAGTGGGAACGAGCTTGTTCCAATATATTCGTCGGTCACTAATGTCTCCTCTATCATTTCATAAAATGCTGAACTTGCACATGTTCCTGTCTCTGGTACTTCTCTTCAGAACTAGTACATACGGATCAGGTCTTGCAAGTTCATCAGATGCGATAGTGGGCAACATTTCAAAAGTTGAGGATGCACAGAACTTCCATATCTACTATGGTCAAACCTTCAAAGTCATCAAGAATTTCAATGATGGCCAGAGTTACCTTCTCATCCAGGTACTCTCTTCTTGCATTTCTCTGAAACCTGAAACTAAGTCCAGGAACTGTCTTCTTTTCGTTCCCCTTCTTTGTGTTTGGATTGGGTTCAGACTGGCTTGGGTACAAGTATAACATATATTTCATATAAAACCTTTCGCCGAATAATCATTTCTTAATTACTTTCCTTTATCAATATTTAACACCTGATTCTTTCTTCTTCTCTGTTCACTGAGTTTAGAAGAAGTATACGAGTAGGTTAACATATTCGTCTGATATCATTAAACAAGGTGTCACATGATGAGGACGTAGCCATGGGAGCCTTGCTTTTAGTTTAAATGCTTAGAAACAAACGTGAATTCACGGACGAGCCGAGTTTGTGGGAATTTTTGCAAGCTCCCGGATGCTTCTTAGACTAGACATTACACAAGTTGACTGAGGATACTTTACAAAAAAGGATTTTCAGCTTGACCTTTTAGTCACAGAGGAATAAGCCTAAAATAAAAGATTTCAATATTTCTTATAACTTTTTTTATTTCATCCAAATATTTATATTTTGTGAAAAATACGAAATTAATTCTTCCTTTCAGTTTTGTTATAAAATTTATTGATATATTGATTTATTAATTTAATATAATAGTAAATTAATTATTTCATGAAAATCTTATTTATTATGTAATAAATTAATAAATAAGATGATCAATTTCTTACAAGTAATTATATTAACTATATTAATAAATAACATTGCAAAAACTCTTATTATTTGATTTGGCCAATATATTACATCTTATTATTTATATCAAAAGGCACAAAATTTTATGTATGTAATGTCAATATATTATTAGTAATATATGATAATGTAACTTATTGTTAACATAAAAATAATAAATATATCATTATCTATAAAATATGATAAATAAAAGTATTCTAAAATTTCTAATTAAACTATCTTTTCATATTGAAAATTAGTTTTATAAACAATAAATTAATTTATAATAAATAAAAAATTTAATAAAAATTAATATCTAACTGATTATTAAATCATTTTCAATTTTATTTTTATTAAAATAAATATTAATTTGATTTAATTTAATTTATCTCAAAACCTTATTGCAATTTCAATTACGTATTTATTTGGAAACCAAATAAGATTTATTTTGTAAAATAAAAATGAAAAATCTAAAAATTAGAAGAAGATTGATTAAGGTGGTAATAAGAGCTTCCTAAGAAGAACAAAGGATTTTGTACCATAGGATACAAGTTGAGGAAATACAAAAAGGGACAAAATTCTCACAATTACGTTGATTTTGGACATATTAATGTTTATAAAAAAAATTTCCAACTTTTACCCATAAAGTTCTTTATGAGGAATTATGTGATATTATAAGTATCAAGTTTAGAGAGTGAGCGATACTAGTTGTTCTAATGTGATCATAAGATTACAGGCTCAAGTTACGGAAGCAATTTTTTTATAAAAATACAAATAAAAGATTTCATATTTTATGACTCTCCTCAAAGTCTCGCAGAGCGACGAGTCTTGTACACTAGATACGTATTATAATATTACAAAATATGTTAATAATATATGAAATACCTCTTTTAAGAGTTGATTCATTTTCTGTAACTTCTCCCGTAAAAGACCTCTCCTCAAGAATTATATAATATGAAGAATTCTATACTTGAATGGCTCATTTCGTAATATTTCCAGAATGATGGAAAAGCCCTCTCCTCAAGAATTATATAATATGAAGAATTCTTTACTTGAATGGCTCATTTCGTAATATTTCCAGAATGATTCGAGGATGGCAACAAGGACCAAATATTGCACTTCAAGGATCAAATCTTTTCTTATCCCTTTGTCTAATTATTCTGTAGACACGTCCTCCTTGCCAGGTACATATTTCCTACTAGCTTTTAGATGCCTTTTAGCTTTTCTTTTTTAACATAATCAAGGAAATTGAAAACATAAATATCACATGGACAAACAGGGTCCTGACTTGGAGGACACAGTATACACACAACTCGTTTCTCGTATTGCAGCACTTCTTCAACGCATGAATTTTACAATTAATGTCTCATTTATTTTTCCTTTTTTTTTTACAGTTTCCTTTTTCGAGGTGAGTTTCTTTTGCTTCTGTGAGTTGCATTTTCACACTTTTATCTTATGTAGTTTACTAATTTTCTTTATATATGTGCACATAAAAAGTACTATAGGAGAATAAGGAAATCAGTGTTTAAATTTCAAAGCAAATATATGGAAATAAATGAAAGTATTCTTTTAAATATTTTGACTAATTGCTTTCGAGCCCGATTTTGACACAACTAATATTTGACACATGCGGAAAGTACATTCTAAGACTATTTATGGAGTCTATCCTACTTCTTTTCCAATTAACCAACCGATTTATCCTTCAACAACGTATCTTATCCCACCAATCTATTCTCCACCTTCATACCCTGAAGAATTTGACTATGAGAAGATATTCAAGTTCAATTATCCTTTGATCAGGCAGTATATCCACCCTACCACCACTAAGCCCAAATCGGCCAGAACAAAGCCTAAGCTTGAAAAGCTTACTAAACCATCACCTTTATATTCTAAACATGCTTATCCATACTCTAAACTAGTTGATATGTGGACTAAACCCTTACAGATCCACACTCCACCTTCTTTTCCACCAAAACCACAACCTTTCCACTCCACCGGGAAAGATAAAGCTCCTTAGATAGAGTTCATAGCAACTCTTCCACCAGTGTTCGCTCCTATTATATCTGACGGTGAATGCCCCTCTAAGCATTCTAACTTAGCAACTCTTGCACTAGCATTTATTCCTAAGATATCATATTTGTTGAAGAATGTTCCTTTGAGTATTCTAGAATCACTGAGCAATCATTTGCAACAACTGAACCATCTGAAGTGTCTGAACCATCTTTAGATGAATCTGCATAGTTTGCTGACTTGACAGATCTAGCTCAAGTCATGATGACCATGCCTGAACATCCAGAATTTGAGCTAGAAATTGGTGAAGTTGAGTCTATAGAAACTAAACGTTTTAGACATAAGCCACCACCAATGTAAGCACCACCAACCAAACCTACTTAAGGTCCTTGGTTTACATTCGATAATCTTCCGCCTAAAAAATAGAGAGATTTTACTTCTCATTTTACTGGTACATTACGAGAATGGTGGCAAAGTCTAGATGAATATTGTCGACTTCAGTTCGTATAAGTCACATCTACTGGATTATTTCTTGGAGTAATTCATAAAAAATTCATTGGTGACTTTCACCTCATCGACAAACAGGTCAGACAAGAATATTTTGAGATAAAGTGTAGTTTTCTGGACAGAAGAGATTCATAGAAACATTTCCAGCGTATGACAAAACATTATTATCTATTTAATGGATTCGATAATGTTACTCTCCTTTATACATTCATTTCCACTCTTTCAGAAAAAATACAACCTGAGTTATAAAGAACCATTGCTACACTTTGAAGAGATATGAAAGATGTATCTCTCATAAAGATCTATTAACTCGCCATAGATTCTCTTGACAAGTTATATGATCACCAAGTTTCCTTTGACACTATAGGACCTTCACAACCTCTAGCCTCCTTCTTCCAAGATACACAAGATCCTAA
>JANSVA010000007.1:4081423-4098131 GCA_025504915.1 Erythroxylum reticulatum
GGGGGAGAAAATTTGGACGACTCCATCAACAAGGTTTCTTACAATATCTCAAATCCTGATGACGTGGAGGCCTTACATGCAATTCTTTGTGTAAGTTTGTACTTGATTTGAAGATGATTCCTTGAGCTAATGCTATTCTTTTAATTACCAATTTCCATCTTTCGATATAGACTGTGGATGTGGTAGTGGACGGAACCCAAACTCCTGATCCGGCGGCTTACAATCGAACAACATTCCTCCAACACATAGGAGTTGAAGATAATTCATGCTTCGCTTTCTTATCAAACCAGAGTTTATGGAGATACGATAAGAGACTCCATAATTCAACCATTCTAGGTGAGTTCTCCTTTTTTTTTTTCTCTGACCAACTTTAAAGTCAACTTACTGACTTGGATATCATATTTGCTTTTAAAGACTGGTATGACGGTGCAGTATCACAACCGCAATTGGTTTTAGCTGATCTTATTGAAGTTCTATTTCCAACAGGAAATTATACAACAACATACTTTAGAAACATTGCAAAGGTAAGTAAGCTGTCTTCACCTATATTATATATATATATATTTAGGATTCAATATTATATCATAAAACGGATATGATATTACATTTTCAGGCAGAAGGCGTTGTAAACATTGATGGAAGCATGTGCGAAAGGGACACCTCTACTCCATTGGAACCCAAATTGCCAGTTTGCAAATGATGACACTTTCCACCATACATATATTGCTATGCTTTTCTCTGCCTGATACATATTTGATTTTTCAATTCCATTTTACTCAAACTCAACTACATTTTGTATCAACGGTAACTCCAAATAAGAATTGCTTCGTGTTTTCTAAATGTAAAATCATTATAAGTCCAAATTCAACAAACAATTGTTTTTATTTTGCATTAAGAATAGTCTGCCAATATAAAATGTAAAATAACTTCAAATATATAAGCTAATTACCATTATACAAACATACAATGATAAGAAAATTTATATAATCATTCCTTTTTATAGCAAAATTGTTGAGATACCAATTATTTTGATACTAATTGTTGCAAACAAAACTAAGATAAGAAAATACAAAATTTACATGGTTTGATCGGTAAGTGACCTGCATACAAGAGCAAGAGGATAGAATTATTGTATTACTGTGAAAAAGACAGTACAAGGACAAGTATGACAATAACCACCAACTTACAAAATCCTTATCAATCTCCTTATAAATTAGATTTATATCTATGAAGTTTAAGTACAATGAAACTTTATCTCTGCATAAGTCTAAGGTCAATTAAACTCTAGTTTCACATAAGCCTAAAGTCATAAATTTTGTTTTCATGAGTCTTTGGAAATTGTGCCATAAGTATGATATCTATTCCACCTTTAACACTAGTATTAGTTTGCTTCTAACTCCTCAATATCTCTTACCAATACAATTTTGATGCCAGTTCCATGGTTTTATTCGATGTCGATTAGCTTCTATGATTTTACTATGCACCAAAATTCAAGATATATCTCACAATTCTTTGCCTAGCTCACAAGACTTCAAACTATGCAAATATTCATTAAATCTAAGCTATTCTTGAATATTTTTTGTAGTAGTAGTTTTGTCAACATATCTTCTAGGTTCTCAACCATGGATATTTTCTATATGAAAATCACCTTATCTTTGATAAAATTCAACCTAGTATCAATATGCTCATGATAAATAGGATTTTTTTAGTTAGAATTACTACCCTTTAACTATCATAGTAAATAATAAAGTTTTGCATGTGTATACCTAGACTATTAACTAGACCACGCAATGATATATATTTATTAATCTCTTTTGTCAATGACATGTATTATGTTTCTATTATAGCTAAAGCAATTATCGATTGAAATATTTCTTTTCGGTTAACAACATATTGAAATGGGGTAAAGACATAACATGTCAATAATCTTTTTCTCAAGAGATCTTCACCATAATCAGAATTTTTGTCTAACAATGTTAGTAGTTATATCACCATAAACTACCAAGTATTACTCGTACCTTTTAATTATTGCTCGTACCTTTTAAGTATTCCATAAACTACTTATCAAAATTTTGGTGAACTTTCTCATAATTACTCATAAACAAGCTTATCACACTAGCTTCATGTATTAGATCTGGTCTTATACATACTATGATATACATCAAACTCCTAACTATACTAGAGTAAGGAATTTGACTTCCTTCTCCGCATCTAAATTAGGTAAAGTACCAACATCAAGTTTAAAATGAGTTTCCACGGGAGTATAAATTGGGTTTGACTAATCCATTTAAAAATTCTATAATACTGTTTAGAGCTCTATTATCAATATTTTCTTAGTTGCACCCAAATCCTTCATCTCAAAGTCACTACACAATAAGCTCTTCAAACAATTAATTTCAACCTTATTTTTAGTTGTAATTAATATGTCATCAAGGCATAACAATCTATGAACCATCTAATAATTTCCTATAGGAAATATAATTGTTAAAATAATTATGGACAAAATCATGAGACAATATGAATGCATTAAACCTCTTATAACATTGTCTTAGTAACTATTTCAAATTGTATAATTTTTTAAGTAATTATACATGATCCTTCTTCATAGAGTGAAGAAATCCCTTTATGTGTGACATATCAATACACTATTCTAGGTTTCCATGCAAATATGTAGTTTTAACATTAAGTTGTTTGAATTTAAAATCAAATGTATTTACTATGGCTAAAAGAAATCTTATTGTCTTATGCTTTACAACTGGTGAGAACACCTCAAGGTAGTCAATTCTCTCATTTTGTAAAAGTCACATTCCACTAATTGTGAACCTAGTTGACTCAACTCCAAAGATACCTTCTTTCTTCTTAAAGACTCATTCTTATCTCCTTTGCTTTACACCCTTGTACAAAGTTTACTTCTCCTCATTCATATAAATCAACCATTCTGATACTTCTTTACTATTCACTATCTTTATATAAGTCCTTACTTTATTACCATCTATATTTTCAATTAATACGAAGGTATATGTTATAAGATTAGTTTTAATGACATCAACACAAGCTAAATACTTTGTAAAATCCCTGATTTTTTTCATTATCTTCTTACTCCTATACTTTGTGGTTGTACTTCCTGCATATCCATAAGTTTATTCTACACTATTCTGTTTGGAGTTTCAATTTCAAACTTTACCTTCTAGTTAGTACCCTAATCATTTTTACTTAAAAGATCACTAAGCTCCTCTTTCTGAAAAAAAATAGTAGATTCGTCAAAAGTGATATCTTTGTTAATCACAAATCATGAAATTTTATCCTTTTTAGTGCACCATAGAAATATGCACTTCATTACACTAGGCTTCAATTTATCATCATTACATGAGCATAAGTGGGGCAATCAAATATTTGCATACTAGAATAATTAGAAGGAGTAGTGAACCATACTTCTTGAGGAGTCCTAAAATTTATTATAGTCGATGTTGATTTATTCACTAGATAAGTAGTAGTATTAACTTTGAGAGTCTAACATTTATCTACATATAACAAGCATGTTGAATGAGTGTTTAGTTCATCCATTCTGCAATTATATTTTACTGTAGTGTAAGATATACAGTGTGCTGTTTCACTATACCTTCTTGTAAAATTTATAAAATGGCTTATTACAAAATTTCAGCATATTATTTATTTTGTGTGCCTTAACCTTTCTTCAAGTATTCTTGTTGGCCCCTGAAAATTTTTCTTGTTGAATTAAGCATGATCTAAATAAATTATGAGGTCTTCATAGATTAATTTTTGGGAGTTAATTATTATATCTATGTTAGTAGGATTTATTTCATGGGTTAGTTGAATTAAAGTGGTAAGAATGCATGAGAGTAATTTTGGCATACCATTTAAGCATTTAAGATCATAAAGCATAAAAGGAAGAGTAAAGTGGACTTTTAGCATTCATTAAGGGTAAAATGGGAAGAGGAAAATTGTTGTCCTGCTTTGTAGAGGAAGAAATCATGAATTGAAGTGAAAAAAGAGAGAATTACGAAAACAAAGAAGAGAGGAAGAGAAGTTTCAGCTCTTTAGGAGAAAAGAAGGAAGTTTGAGTTAGGTTTTCATCATTTGTAATTTTCAAGAGAGAAAAGAAGGAAGTTTGAGTTAGGGTTTCATCATTCGTAGTTTTCAAAAGGAATTTTGAGGTTGATTAAGAAGAGAAAGAGGAAGAGGAAGACAAGAGCTTCCATTTGAGCTAATAACCTTGTTATCTAGGGAAGATTAAAGGTAAGTTTGATTTTTAATTCTTTTGGATTTTTGGAAGGGTTTTGGTTTATGAAGCTTAAGAAATGCATGTGTTTAAGTATTCTAGGATCAATTTTAGTGAATTTTTGTTCTTTAGGTTTTCAATTTGAATTCCTATTGAATGAAAATTTTGCTATTGTTAAAAGAAATCAAAAAGGGCAAGAGGAGCAAGAGTAGAGACATTCTTAAGCAAATTTTTAAGTAAGGAATTCAAGGTAGGTTTCATGTTTATGATTGAGTAAATAAGTCATTAATTTTTCTTTCAAATAAAGGGAATTTAATGTTCTCAACTGCTTTATAAATGTGAATTTATTACTCTTTAAATGCTTTAGGAAATTGTTATATATTTATTATATGAATTGTGTTAATAATTTATCTAAAGAATGTGAAAATGGTTTTTGAAAAGATGTTATGTTTATGATATCATGTTTCAGAAATGTGCCATTATGGGCAACACGTTTACAAGATGTGAAATGCATGATTATGTAGGTTTGTGGTAGTATGTTCTGTTATGTCAAGTGCACTTTGACTTTATTAAAGGCTTCTCTCACCTACCCGCTAGTCGCACGGAGCTCCTTTATGGACCCCCTCATGTTTACAACCTTGCAAAAATCATTATGTGGAATTGCAATAGTATGTTTTGTTTACGACTTCACAAGACCATTATATGGAAATATGTTAGTACGTTCTGTTTACAGACCTACCCAAACCAGTTCTGATATTATTATGTGTTTAAAATGTGTTGACAAGTTTGTGAATGCATGACTTATGTTGCTTATGAATTGTTAGATAATGTGAGAATTTTGGAACTATGTATTTTTATGGATTTTGATGCAAAGTGATTATGAAATTAAGCATTTTTAATGATTTTGCTTGTTTCCGGTTATAAACTTGTTACACACAAGCTTTTAAGCTCACCCCCATTCTCCTTCTCATATTAAAGTGATGAGCAAGAGATCGAGTGAAAGAGAGTCAAGGCATCACTCCGATTATGCATATTTTTGTTATTTAAGCAAGATTTTGTAAACACAAGCCTTTAGCGACATTTCAAGTATTCCTTGTTCAAGTATATTTTGTATTTTGGACTTTGAAACATGATATATTGTGACTCAAAATGCCTATTAAAGCTTTGTAAAACTATTATCCTTTGCTAATAATGAAATATGTTTACGGTTTGCTCATGAATTTTCAAGTTTTCGCATTTCATTTTCAAGCATTTCATAGGAAGTTCTTGAGTAGATGTTGGTTTTATTTTTGGGTTGAGTGGTTAAGGGTTGTAGGAATGATATGTTCAAAACTTGGCCGCAACGAACCTTTCCCGAAGGATATTTCATTTGATTTTTGTCACTTCGCTGCGGAGTATTTGTCTCAAGAGGCATCCTTGCAGGATTGCGGGACTTCGCCGTGGCGAACTTGTCACAAAAGGCGCGGCGCTTACTCTTGCGACTTTGCCACGACAAACTCTTGTTGTGAGGCCTTAGGAGATATCCTATGGTTTCGCCGCAGCGAAACATGCCGTTTTATGGGACTCACCAAATGGGATTAAAACACATGATCTTAAGTCCTTTTAAAATTGGAGCCTTCCACCTTCCTCTTACGTAAATTGTAACGGCGAACCCGCCATGTTGCTTGCGAATTTTTATTTATTTGCTTGAATTCCCTTTATTCTATTCTTTAAAGAATATAACTTCTCCTTATTAAAGATCATGCGATATGATATATCAATGTTTATAACCCACTAATTTGTAGAATAAGAATTATTGATAATCAAAATATTACTCTCTTTCATTCTCTAATTAGAGCTCTCCTGAACTATAACAATACTCTCTTTCAAAGATTTTCTTTTTCTTGTTTTCCTGTATCTGTTGTGGATAGTCTCTTTTAAATTGTTGTTTCTTTGCACAGTTAAAGCATTAGCTTTCAATTTAGAATGTGACTTGATCTTATTTTCAGTATCATTTTCCTTTTTCCTTCCTTTTCTAACAAGTAGACTTAATCCATCTTTATATGTGACAAAGACTTTTTCTCTCCCAAACAATATGATATCAATAAAGTTTGTATATGAATTAGACAAGAAATACAAAAAGATTATGGCTTGATACTTATCCTTAATTTTAACCCCACTACTTTGGAAATTCAAGAAGATTCGATTAAAATTATAAATGTGATTTTTCACATGTACTTTTTGTCATCATCAACGTATACAAACACCATTCTTTGTATAAGCAATTCGCAAGTGATTTCTTCTAATACATACTTTCGAGTCATTTTCATAAAGAAGCATCAATTGCTTATCAACCACCTCTCTTTCAAGATCTCGTCTCTAAAAGTCAATAGTACTACATTGTGAGCCTTTGATAGAAACTCTTCCTTTTCCCATGCTCCCAAATTCTCTAGTTACTTTTATCCTACCAACATTGTTGCTCATCTCTACTAAACAAGAACCATCCTCATCTTCACCATCCATATAGTGAAATTATTCATTTCTTTGAATTTCTTAGTAACAAACTTGAGAAAAGACATCTTGAAGTAAAATATTAGTTTTGATACTAATTGTTAAGATACAAATTGCTGTAACATCACACAAACAGAAGCAACATAGGAAGAAATAAGAAAAATAAAAAATACAAGAATTACTTGGTCCGGTCAATAGGCGACCTACGTCCACAAGAAATAGAATAAATTTCTGTTATTACTATAAGAAAGACAATATAAGGAGAGGTATAACAATGAGTAGCTCCTTATAAAATCCTTACCAAGCTATTTATAGGCTAGAATAGAAAGTCTAACTACAGTGAAACTTTGTTTTCACACAAGTCTAAGGGCATGGAGATTATGTTTTCACATATCCTTAGAAATTTTATCACGAGTCCGATGCATGTCATACTCTTTACACGGACATCAGTTTGCTTCCGACTTAATCTCTTTGACTAATAGGAGTCTGACGCCAGTCCTACGTCCCTGTGTCCCCAATTAACTTCTGTAATTTCACTATTCACTAAAATTCAAGGCATATTTCACTAAAACTTAATTGCACTTATTTGGGAAATGCTTATAACCCACTATTTAAGATATTCTAGTAATCTCAATACCATTGAGCTGTGAGGTGTGAGCTCCAATGGTCCTCAAAACGATATTACAAGTCTGTAATGGAAAAGAAAAAGTTGGGTAGGTCTAACTTCTAAGGGGAGTTTTGGATATGGCCTCCATTTACATCCAAATAATGATAAGAATACTGACAACAATTGATAAAACCGGCTGAATGTGACAGACTCTAGATTAATAGATGATATGGAAGGATACAACTCAAGTTGATATGAGGTCGAAAAACTCCCCTCAATATCTGTAAATAATCATGTAGCAAAACATGTTTTGATTCAGAATATTGCCGGATTCGTATTCCAAGACAAGTAAGATGGATCACCAAGTGGCCTGCATGAAAAGAAAGAAAAATAACCATCTCAAGAAACAAGGCTGTAATAGTATTTCCAGAGGATGCTTTAAACTTTCTCTGCCAACCAGCCAATGGTGACAGATAAACTACTTTTAATGGAACAGATACACTACTTTTGTAACATAGAAACATGGGAGATTTAGTCATTCAAGCACGTTAAGAAATTAGAATTTTCTATCCAGTACTTACCTTGGCTTCACCAAATATACGATAATGAAGCCTACCGCAAAGAACAAACACAAGCCACCAACTGTAAGATAAGCTCTGCCGAGGAAGTCATTCTTTCCACCTATCCAACTAGTTGTCGAAAGAACAAGCTTCTTTTTGCCTTCAAAACTGTAAGTATTGTAATTGTTCTGGATAGTAACTACAACTTCATCATTAACTTGAAGGTCAACATCTAGCTTCCCGTAAAGTTTTCTGAATGTTGGCAATGCTGCGGTACGCATCCAAACAATGAGATCGATTTGTTCACTCAACTGTTAAAGGAGAGATGGAGAATGGTTATAGAAGCAGAGCAAATCCTTCTATCAGGACAAAAAATTTTAGAAAGAAAACAAAAATGAAAGCAGGTGGAATGAGCCTATTCTTGCAAGTAATTTTAAAGACATAATAAGAAAGGTAAAGAAATGTACCGGGATGCTTGAATTGAGTTTAGCACCTCCAATCAATCCTTCACTCTGGAAGTTCTTAGGATAGACATCAGATCCAAACTTGTGGTTTTGGTCACTTTTCCATGCAATATTCTTTTTGCTGATGTCTAGAACCTTGTTTTGAACTGAAAACAAGTATGTATCGTTGAAGAGACTCCAAGCTATGAGGCCACAAGGAACAATAGGAGCTTTATTTGACGTGACGGCTTCAGGTTCACAATCAGTTGTATCACTCTCAAATGCCCTGCTCCGCAACTGTTTATTGTTTCGACTTTTTACGTATCTGGAAGCAGATTTTGACATGTCATTTGGTTAAATTTTTCTGTAAACAACCTCAGTTAAGAAGCATAGGATGATGAGATTGTAATTTGAGCATGAATAAGTTTAGTATAAAAGTTGGGGAAAACAGCTGCGCTAATTCTTGTCTCCATCCAATTGCATCTCAAATTTGGTTTGAGCATGCTCAGAAAAAAGAAACGATATGGGCATTCAGACAATAGGCTAGTTCAAGATTCTCCAACAAAAGTAGAAACAGGAATAATGAGGAAAGAACTTGAAAAAATGGGCAGAAACTGAAATCTGGATAGTTTGAGGAAAGAAAATCAACAAAACAAAGTTCCTTAAGAGCACCATGGGGAATTTGACGAATAAACAAAATTCTGAATACTGTGAATTTGGATGGAGCCTTGCTCATTTAATAGAAAAGTACTTTATGCAAGTATTAATCCTGAAAGCTCATCTGAAGTTTGAAACTTCCAAACCCAGCGCTTCCTATCACAAGCGTCATTTCAAAAGATTTCATGCTCCATCACATTAGAAAATGCTTCATCACAAAGAGAATGATACTTCATTTACAGGGACTAAAATATTATCAAAGTGCCTCAACTATTCATGAAGGCACAAGTCACCAAGGCTAAAAACAAGTTCAGGAGCAGTACTTCCGTTATATGCATGAGAAAAGTGAAAGCTAAGTACATACAAATGCTTTAAAGTTTAAAATTTTAAAAATTAAAGAAATCGTAGATGGGTATAAGTTCCATGTTTTTTATATAAAATATATAGCCAAATCAGCACCCCTTAGACAAAACGGAAACGTGATTCGGGTTCTGCTTACCGGCGGTGGTTCTGATAGAAGTTCTCAAGTTCATAATAGACAAAAACAGGTCCATTCATTTGCTTTGAGACCTGGAAAAATCTTCAGTTAATGCTGTACTGTTCCGCAGAAAACATATTTAGCACTTCTATCTATATTGTACGAAAAGTATGCACAAATAGAAAGAATCGGAACTCCTTTAAAATGGAAGAAACTAACTTTCAAGCTTCTGATACAGGTCTTGTTGGTTTGGCTGTTTTGGATGTACTGGAGACTACCATCTCTAAAATCAGGAGGGATGCACTCTATGTCATACCGGTCCACTATTTCTACCACCTAAACATCCCACAAAAAGAACAAAAACCAAGCTTGGTTTCAGTCGACTGATGTCTTTCATTTAGTGAACTGTGCTAACAAACAAGGAGGGAAGATTATATTACACGTTCAGATGCAGAGAAGGTAGCAAGGCCAACTGGGATGAAGACAACGCCAACAAATATGAGTGCAGTGATGACCTGCAATCCATGATTTGGAATTACAGATAGCACTGAGCGAAATTAGAACAAAAGTGAGAATGTTAACGAAAGCATACCCATGCCGGTGTTAAGATAGGTTTGCAAGCAGGAAGCTCTTGCTGTGTGAACCTTGAATCTGCAGAAAGCAGAACCTCATCAATCAAACACAGCCGGAAATTTTGATAATGTGACAAGAATCTTACAATGTCATGCAAATCCAAAATGACCCACAAAAAGCAATCAAATAAAATAACGATAGCCAATACAAAGGCAGCATTTAACAACCAAATCATTGATTTGGGTAGCTGAATCACAGGATATAGAAAAATGCAGAGCCATAAGAAAGAGGAGGAGACAGAGAAGAGAAGCGAGAAATGACATATGGGTTTCTTGGAATTTGAGTGGGAAGAAGCAGAGCTTGTTTCTCCTTTCATATTCAACCAGATTCTCCAACGTTGACGGTCGCATCTAATTTCCAATATTTTACATCAAAGATTACAGAAAAACAATCGAACATAACATTTTGCGTACAATGTTGTTTTCCAGGTTCTCTCTCCCTATCTCTCCCTCTCTTTTTTTTCTTTTCACTGTTATTTTATAAACAGACAAGTTGATGAATGGTTAGTTGGGACACGCACACGAGCGGAACTACCGGTCTCTTCTCTTCAGTTCGTTTCGCTTTAAGATTTTTGAGACCAGCGGGTAGCGAGTCGCCCCCACCCCTCTGGGCTTTTGGACCCGAAAATTAAAGAATTGTTTGGTTTTACTTTTTTTTAGTTGTAATTTTTAATTTTAAAAAAATAAAATAAAAACATGTTTAATTGAAATTTCTAATATAAAAATTAAAAAAAAACTTGTTTAGTTAAGATTAGTAATTAAAAACAAAAATAAAAACAAAGACAAAATTATTTTTGATTTTATCATCTTATTTCTATTTTTGTAATTATACTCTTACATTAATAATTTTATATCATACATTATATTTTTAAATTAATTAATTATCTAACTGTAAAAATTTAAGTATAGGCAAATTAAATGTAATTTAAAATTACACATTAATTGTATATAACAAAATTCTATAAATTAAAAATTATATCAATATAAGATATCTATCATATTATAATTCTTGAAAACATAATAGTAATATCATTTATAAAAGAAACATAAATCAATTAGAAATAATATAATCACTCCACATTTGTCTAGCAATTTCATCTCGCTTTTAAGACATACCTCGAAGTTGTCCTGGAGTGATATTATACTTCACTTGAGAACTTACATATTCATTTTCACTTTTCCTAATTTGTTACAACTATCAAATAACTCATCGCTTTTTCAATACATTTTAATATAATTGTGTATAACATAACAAGTGATAATGATGTATTTTTGTTTCTCCATATCATAATTAAGCATGTTTTTAAGTATAGGGAATCTTACTTTTAGGACGTCAAAACATCTTTCAATAACATTTCTTAATGAAGAATGCTTAAAATTAAACAATTCCTATAGACCTTAAGGTCTTCCTTTGCCTCTATAATCTCGCAAATGATATCTTTCACCTCGATATGGTGAAAGAAATCCAGGCATATTAGTGTAGCCCGAGTCAACCAAATAGTACTTACCTAACATAAAAAGAACATAATATTAACAAAAAGATATTAAAAATAAATCATAATTACTATGTTTATTTAAAATAATATAATACCTTATGGAGACATAGGAAATTGATTTGCTAGATTTGTCACTGTTTTCAAAAGAACTCGAGAGTCATTTGCAATACCTTTCCATCCAGCCATTACATATGTAAAACGTATATCAAATGAACAACAAAACATAATATTTTGGGTTGGGTTAATTCTTTTGCCTCTATATTGTATTTATTCATCGATCGGAACAGATGCATCAATACATTTACCATCTATTGCCCCTATACAATCCTAAAATTTTAAAAAAAATATTAAAATAATTTTAATTATAAGGATATAATTAAAATAGTAATTAAATATATGAATGTACCTAAAAATATGAAAAGAATTTTGAATTATGATGAATCTTAGGAGATGTATTAGTAAAAAATGGTAGAGTAATGACTCTTTTTGCAAGATAATTAACTACATATAAGACTTTTCGAAAGTACTGCGAAATTGTCTAGGTCGGATGTTGAAAGTGTTATGTATTGCCTCTGATTGTCTCAGTATGTCCTATAGTCATCAAGAAAATTTCTACTTATTCCCCCACAGCCAAATGATTTGTTGCCTTTAAGCCTTCTAAACTCTTCAACTCGTCACATAAGCTCAAGACAATTATCTTTCTCATTCTTAAGTTTTCATAAATCCTTGTAGGATTCTCATTCAAATATTATAATATCTAATCATAACCTGGTAACGCAGAAGTTCTACATAGTTGTTTTTGTAAATGAAAATATTTGTTCTCTCCCCTAGCTACAAAAATAATGATTACCTTCTTCCGTTCATCATCAGCATCTTATAAGAAATCTAATAAGAAACCCATCTATCTACAATGCCAACATTAAATAATTAATAAAATATTTAATCAAGTATATTTAATCAAATATAGAAAAACATTCACACAAAATGTATAATTAAAATTAAGTCAAATATTCATGCAAAGCACAAACTTCAAATGTTCAAAATATGGAATAGTGTTTAATATAAAAGTGTCAAATCAATAACAATTCGTTATGCAATAACATGAAAATATAACTAAAGTGACATAATCCAATCCAGCTTCCTTGTTTGTGTCATCTTCAAAAAAATATCCCTATAAAGTGGAGAATTATGTAAGCCTTTACAGTTTTTCCATATTACACACTGTCAACACCCAATTCATTTAAAGAATTCAGATATGTTAGACTTTTGAAATCTATTCTCCGTAGTGGATGATGTTTCGCTCAGTTTTTTCTCAAGCAAATCATTCTTCCTTTTTAATTGTTCACTAAGTATAAGTAAGGCTTCTTCTATAATGTTAGAATGTGTCTTCTTTGGCTTCTTGTTCTTAGGAGATTTCTTTCTCTTAAATGGAGAACTTGTATCTTGATCTTCTTTTTCATTATACAACTAATCTTCATCAATATCATTTCCATGTACCTCTTCTGCACTATTCGATGGAGATTTAGTTGATGAATGTACATGCACACCAGTTGCAGTAGTATCTCCAAAAATATGACATAAGTCTAAAAACTCCTTATATCTTTTTTCTTGAATCTGTGAGCCATTTTATGTACCTATAATGATGAAAAAGATATATGAGAATGAATATTATATAATATGATATATTAATAAAACAAATGACATATTTTACCTTAAATATTTGTCTCAACATTCATTTGTAGCATTAACTTTACCAGTAAAAGAGTTGTAACCAATTCCTATTTCTTTGAGTAAGTTCTTCAAATTCTTCAATCTGATCCTTGATCTATCATACTTATTCTTCAATTGAATATCAGTATACTCCTTATTGAAATTTTTCGAAGCCCTGCTTTAATATTCTTCTAACCAGATTTGGGAAAGGTAGCAGTTATTCGATTTCCCTTCCTCACTTCTTCAACCAACAAGGAAATTAAATACATCTCTATAGTATCATTCCCTACCCCATCTTTTTCATTTACTTCCATACAATCATTGTAATTATTCATATTGTTTAAGCCTTCCATCACTAAATGTAATAACACATAAGTGACATCAATCACAACAATTTTTACAAAGTATTAATTGCAAAATATAGTTCAAAATAAACATTTGACAGCTATAACAATTTCTTAAAAATATTTGGTGTCTAAACTTGTACACAAATTAGATTTTCATTATATGTGAAAACCTGGTAGCAAAACCACTTCAGTAAATCATTTACACGTTCCTTTATTTTGGTTTCAGCTTTAGATAATAAGCCACTTCAATAGGATTAATGAGCAAAGGGTCGAGAAGCTTATAATATAGTTGAGATGGTACAAATGGAAAAATTTTCAACACATCACAAAATTGATAGAAAAAGATGGACTTTAATGTGCTACAATAGTATCTTACACTAATGTGTTCAACTTGAATTCTAATTTATTTAATGGTCAATTGTTACACATCTTTGTCAACATGTATTAACATTTACAACATAAATTCGTGACTACACAGTCTCTTTCTCTTCAGTTTCCTGTCATCAATATATGATAGAAAGAGAACTTTTTTCTTTCTTATGTTTAGTTAAAATGTAATGAAAGATGACAACAACTACATATATATCAAATTCAACTCATACAAATGCATTTAATATTTCAGTTCTCCACGTTTATAAGCTACCGTACAAATGCATTTAATCTTTCAGTTCTCCATGCTTATAAGCTACCGTGAAGATAAGGCTTCACAATAATTGACATGATGACAAATGTCTTCACTTTTGTAAAGGATAAAACCTCTATTAAATGCCTTCACATGTTACATTAAATGACGTGAAGACAAGAATAGCTATAAAGCCACCTGCGCTCCACTCTATACTACATTAAAGACGTGAGGATGAGAAGAAAATTTCTATAAAGATGTGAGGACAAGGAGAAAGAATGACGTTAAGTCCAAGAACAAAACAGCTACAAAGACATGAGGAAGAAAAAAACAGGTGTAGCTATCTCCGCTTTAAAATGACGTGAGGATCAAGAAAATAACTATTAGTTTTAATAATGTCATTTCATGGCTGTGTTCTGTGTTCGTTCTTTATATAGAATTAGTTTTCCATAAAAAGATGAAGTTGTTGTTATATTTAGCAGAGGAGGTGAAGCAAAAACTAAATAACTGAAACATATCACACGAAAACTCATTCTAGTTAGAAAAATTGTTATTAAGAGGAAGAATGAGAGTGCATCATCTTCTTTATCATCTCAAAAAATGCAGAAGCTTATGTTCAAAGTAGAAGTTCTACATGTTGCTTTTAGCAAGTATGGCTACATATATAGTATTGTTATTTTCTCCATATCTCTCTTCCTTTTCACAATTCTGTGTTGGTTCATATCTCCTCTCCATCACACCGAGTTTCTCTATTTTGGTTTTTACTACCAAACTAATGTGATCGATCCTATTATTAACAATATACTCAGCTCAGAGTAACACAAAGAGAAAATAAGAAAGTAGTATTGATAGTTTGCAAGAAGTGTGATGGGTCTGATGTTATAGACAAGAGAGACAAGAGAAATCGCAGAAGCAATAAATAGATATGAAAACAAACCTGGAGATATTGAGTGAAGACGCAGAAGACAAAGTCAACGCAGAGGGGAGCATGTTTTGTGAAAAAAAATTCAAAATAGATGAAAACTTGTTTTCGAAAATTACGAAAACAATATTTTTACGTTTTCATAAAATAGTTGCCGTTTTTTATTTTTAAAACAAAATATACAAACATGTTCAACCAAACATGATTTTAAGAATCGTTTCTAAATTTGCAAAAATCACAACAAAAAAACGATAACAAATAACTCCTAATATTACAAATATTGTACCAAGGTAAGTATAGAATGTGATTTTAATATGGTATTATATTAATATTAGTGTCAATATTAACTGAATACTATTTTAGATCATTTTTAAAATTATAAAATAGTTCTTAAATTTTATAAAGTACGAAATAATCATTTAATATATTTATACTATATAATTTTAAATTTTAAGTAAAACGTAAATTAAAAAATTATAATAATATAAATTTGTTCTCATAAATTCACATAATCTCAATTTTTCAAATTTGGCACTTGTAGTTGCTAGAAGATTAATGTTAACAATTTCTATGTTTAATACTGTAAAAGTTAAGCAGTAGAAAGAGATAAACTTTTTGACATAAAGATAACCCTTTTGTGATATAAGTAGCATGAGATTGTTGGATCTTTTTGCTGTAAACATATTAACACAGCTAATATATTTAGATTTGCCAACTTGCCTCAAGCCTCATCAACTCTTTTTGGTTAGTCCTGGTTTATCAATATCAGATTTCAAAACTCAAAAAGAGGACAAATAATCAACATGATATGAGCAACTTGGGACTGTAATTTTCTTGTTATGGACTTTCAGTATTATTTAATAATGATAAGAAAATAATTTTTCTTTTCAAAAAAATATCTGAATTCCTAACTCCTAAAAAGGAGATTTCTTTAGCAAAAACGGGGCTCTCAAAACACAAAACTTCATCAGTGCCCCATTGCCATCAAAATCACCTTATTTAACATGCACATCAAATCTTCATCATTTAAGTCATGCAAACCAAACATGAGGGGGTTTCCTTTTAATCTTTCAAAAGTGATGACATATTTTGAACCCATTGTAGAGCTCTTCAATGAGACCATCACCACCAAGCTTATGAGCCATAAAGGTCAATAACTCATGAAAGTTTAGAGAAATATAGCAAGGAGTTGGTGAGTGGTGATGGGCAAACATATATAAAATGTGAGAGTTAGGTCAGCTAACAACAAGTGTAGGAGTTGTCACAAATCTAGGACTAGGAGTTGTGGCATGTATTTAAGACGACAAATCTAGGAGTCACTGTGTTTGTTATGACTACAGGAGCTTTGAACAAATCTTGACAAGCTGTCAATATTATAGCATTAAACAAAGAACATGAAACCAGACGTGGGAAGCAACGTTCAAATTAAATCTCATTCTAGATTATATATCACAACTAGATCCGTTTTCTTTGGCAAATTACCAGGGTAGTGTCCTCTTCCTCG
>JANSVA010000007.1:4101324-4116119 GCA_025504915.1 Erythroxylum reticulatum
GTCAACTATGAATTCATTATTTTAGATTCTTATAATATACATGTTTCTCATACATCTCTATGTATATTTATATTACTTACAAAAGAATCTCAGTACCTTATGACTAGATATATAATGCTCATAAAAACCAAAATCTTTTGTTTTATTAATAATAAATATTTTCATTACAAAACTTTAAGAAGATTAAGTTATATGTAAATACACTTGCTTTCCAAGGTACTATATTTATATAACTCTAACAAAAGGCAGAGGTTGATCAGTTGGCAACTACTAGTAAAATTTTAAAGTTTCAAACTAGACAGATGGTATTTTAATCAATTCAAAGGAGTATGGATTATTTCCTACTAAAAGTTATTACTGAGAATAGTGGCAAAGAACCACTGGAGGATAAAAAGAAAAAGAAAATAGAAAGAGAAGATGAAATCTTCTATATCCCAGATGAGAAATATCCTCCACTTTATTAAGATGATTTTTATGTTATTGGAACCATAAATACTAAAATTTATGATCCTTTTACGAATTCATTAACCAAAGTGAACTAAACTTTTGCACTATGAAAGGAAGGGAGGTATAAGTTAAAGATGAATGAATGTCACAAAAGAAGAAAAAGGCATAAGCATGAGAAAACTCATAAACTTAAAGAAGTCCTTGTTATGGCATTTATACAACTTTGAAGAAGGGGCAACAAGTTTGTTATCCTACATCATAACCATCATTAAAGAAAGAGCCTAACTAAACAACTTTAAATAAGTCATTATTAAAAGATAACCTGGCAAAAAAAATTTAAGAAATGAAATTGAGTACTTTTAATTAAAAAAATTATGATGGATTTTTGTGTTTATTTTAATAGAGTCATGTATGTTTAGACTTCTTTAAGTTAGAACCATCTTAACATTTTGGTTTATGTTTTAGTAGTTGTTTGCATATTTCTTTTTTACTTTTTTATAAAGGATAAATTGAGTTAAGCATTGTAAGGTAATCAAAGTATACAAGTACACATGAAACTAGTAAAATAAGAAATACAATATGAGAAAACCACATGTGACCAAATGTTTTCTTAAGATGATTGCATAATACTCCCTTAATGAAACAACTGTTTACATATTCCAATTAGTGTTGAGATATTCCATGTCCTAAAATTTATGCTTATAAATGTTGATGTGGTTTTTAATATGCCATAGTAGATGATTGTGAAAGTGTTCTTTGTTGAGGCTCTTTTACTGAAAAATTTGATTATTTCTCTCATCCCAAATAGCTATAACCAAACATGATAATGTTAGGCAGAAACAACATTTAATTGTTTTGTTTGGATGTTTGATAAGAGGGCACAAATTCTTCTAATATTTCCAATCATTTTAGAGCATAAAAAATATGACATCTATGCATCATTGTTCTCCATATTTTGTAACAAAGTTACATTGAAAAAATAAAAGATTTGTGCTATCTTCAACCTTTTTACAAAGGATAATCCAATTCCTTAAATTCGAGTACTTGGCTAGCTTATCCATAGTTGGTAATTTATTCATCATTGCTAGCTATAGTGTGTTGAAGCTCAAGGCCGCTGATGACTGAACTAAACAATCTTGGTCCATAGAAGTGTGTCCAAATTGTCAAGGACTTTCCTCCTAGATTGATTGATGAAGATGCCATTACCTGTGTTTTTCAAATGATGTTGTCATTTTCAGTGTTGAAATTTGTTTGAATTATTATGATTTTAATGAATCAGGGATTGATTCTTGTCTAATAACATCCTTATTTGATAGTGCTTTAGCAACTAAAACTCTTTGTTAGATCAGTGGTCTAAGTTTGGAGGCAGTATCCAATTTCTCTAAAGGGCTTGTTGATAACTAATTGTTTGACCAAAATCCTAAATAATATTTAAGATTATATAAATTAAACTTCTTTAATTCATCTTAAATTCTCTATTTAAATAACTTATATCCATAGGTCAAGATTATTGTCTAGTAGCAAATCATGATCATCTACATATTTAGGAATGTTAAAGTGGTTTTGACCAACATTTTTGCTTGATTTTTTTGTATATTTTGATCTTTTATCATACAATTTCGATTATACATAGGATATGGAATTAACATCTACTCTATATTAGTCCAATCATATTAGCTTTTCACTATTAATAATTGATTCTTTTAATGAAATTTAAAAAATATTTTCAAAGTGTTATTTTACTTTGACCAAGGATTTCTCGAATCAATACTTATTGAGAATAATGGAACATTTTCGCTAATCACTTTAGGGTGATTAATCCTATATTGATAATCCAATTGTCACTATATAGTTTATACCATATCTAATAACTATCCATTGAGATATCCTTTACTAGAATAGGTCATAAGTAGTATCAAAATATAGCAATCATTAAATGAGATACTTCAGAGATCTTAATTCAAACGGTCACTTATAATCATCATGAGAATTTTTATAAAAATATGAGTAATTTCAAATAGAATTCTCATATAGGCCAATTTAATAAACTTGTTCTCTAGCGTACACCCACATATTTGTTTAAGTATTTTTCATACTTTAGTATTTGAGATGGAGTACTTCCTTCATTAAAAAAAATGTGTTAGTCATTTTACACTCTATTAATATCCGATCTTAATAAAATATCAATTAAGAATAATTTAGGAATAATACATAAAGAAAATATTAATCTCATAATTATGATCTCATCATAATCTTATTTGAAATATATATTTACCCAATAGAATTTATCATTCATATGAACATGTATAAAATAAAGAATACTTTTAACAAATTATGATACTAAATTATAACCAATCAATTAACTTTAAAGGATAAACCAACAATAAGAATATATTTATTTGTTATCTTACATTGAAATAATGACATGAAATTAAAATTTTTTACTTGGTTCATAAATTATGAATAGTAGTAAAAATAAAACCATTTTTGAGTAATATTATTTTGAAGTTATAAACTATATTTTATCTAATAATTATTTAAATTGAGTTTATAGAAACATTAATAACTAATAATATATTCTTAAATATTTCACTACAAGAAAAGTGGGGTTTGGTGGCAGATATTACCGACAAAATATGAAGGTTTTCCATTAGTAAGCCAAGTTAGCAATGGAATTTACAGACGGAACAAATCGTTGGAGAAACGACCGTAGGTAATAATTTGTGGCAGAGTACAGGTTTTTCATCGCAGATTTACCAATGAACAGCTCCTGTTCTGTCTCTATATTTAACGATGGTAATTTATGTACTGTCAATAAATTTAGCGACGGAAGCTTTCTTTCGGTCAATAATTGTAGCTTTCTTTTGGTCAATAATGGTGGGTAATAGATCCTCCAGTGTGTGCGGGAAGACTCTCTCCCCCCGGTCCTCCACGTCTATTGGTAGAATTACAGTCTAAAATGGACTTTGCCTCGGGTGATGTCCAATATTGCTTCCAACGGCACCATATTTCTTTAGAAATATAAGGAGGTCGTACACCATTCTTGTGTATTGCACCAACAAAGTCTTTATAATGTGTACGAGCTCGTCTCTCCCATATTTTATAAATAACTGTGTCAAATTTAAAATCCCAAAAAATTCTTTATGAAAAAAGGGAAAACATACGATAAGTACTTATAACCTATAATATTTATCTAATTTATGTATAAAATTAATTACAAAAATATATATTTTTTGTACGTCAAACTCTTGATAATAAAAATCCTTTATTGCTTGAGAGATATTCTTCCATATATAACCCTCAAGATCAGTCTTCTCCTTGAATTTAAATGTCATGTTTTTCGAGTACAGTCCAGACGGAATCAACCTAATATAAAAGAAATTTTATATCATTTTTAAATTTAAACCTATAACTTAATTATAAACATATGATGTTTCATGTATTTTTACTTACAGATTGTTGACAATTGTGATATAATTTCTTCCATCAACTTCCTCAGCTCCAAGTTGGAGGCCGCCTCCTTCATCTGTGTTGCTTACCCCTGATATCTCTATCAGTATAGGGGTAGTGGATGGTGTAGTAGCAGGTATAGAAGGTGATGTCTCATCTACAAGTGTAGTAGTTGGAGGTACAACATCTAATTCTGTTGCAGCTACAAAATCAAATGCTTCACCTGAAAAGTAATTGGCTCCAAATCATAGTCTGAACCTTAGTCGCATCATATCTTGTTATCTCTTTGGAGACATATTTTAACCTGAAATTCATATTTTATTGAATTTTCTAGAAATATAACAATTTGAATTCAATATATTGTTAATTAAATAATTGATTTATTAAATATAATATTATATTACAAACATAAAATAATCGATATCAGCATTTAATTGTAAATCAAAATCATCATCATCTTCTTTTTCTGAAGAATTAGAATCAAAATCAAGCTCCTCTTCAAATCTCTTGCCCTCCTCATCCTCTCCAGATGAAATTTCAACATATTTGTTATTTGGATTGTTCAAAGATTTATTCTCATCATATGTAACAAAAACATTTATTTCATAAACATCTTCCTAAAACTTCCAAGTGATTTAAAAACACATCTAGGTTTAACTTTGCAAACAACCAACTAATCTGACTTATCTCGTCACAAGCTGGGAAAAGGGACATAATATATCCGGATTGCTTGCATCGCCAACACGAAAGGTTCAAATTGTCTAATCTTCTTCGTTGGTTGATTTCAACTAGATTGTATTGACTATGCACTTTTGTACTAACATTAAGAGTTGGATCAAATCAGTCACATTTAAATATCACATTCTACTTTATTGATAATACAGGGTAGCCAATTTCAATTATCTTAATAATTTTACCATAGTAATCCATCAATTCTCCTTGTATGCAAACTCAACTATTTACTGTTGACATGCTATGACCATGATGTTCTGTATGATATTTGTATTCATTAACGAAATACATCGGATACGATTTAACAGTTCACGAAGGAACTTTCGTAATAGCACATATGAACTTGTTCTCTATTGGATTTTCTAAGGCCTATATAAAAGAAAATATCCTATTAAATAGTATAATGTCATTTGAACACTTTAATCTTATAATTCAATCATTTCAATAATTGTAAGTTAAAACTTACATATTTCTCGAACTATCGAGGAAAGTGTCTTCGAGCTTCTTTATTGATATCATCCTGTGTTTTCCTAGGCATTAGCTCGCGTAACAATTCCTCATATAATCTAAAAACATTATTATGTATTTCATTTGTGAATAACACTAAATTTCAAAACCCAAATAATCAATTTCAAAATCAACTTTAACTTACTACACGAAAGGTTGAACCTCTTGACAGTTCAATAAAATGTAACCATGAGCAACCTTTATTTCTTCCTCTACTAACATTCTTCTTGTTAGACATCAATATTTTTATCCAAGATATGTGAAAATCGATAAGGTACCATCAACATTACCTGTTCCTTCCCCATCGTCATTACGAGGAACTTTTCTTTCTCTTGTGTGCACATACGACTCAAAACAATGTGAAAAAATGTACTTGCTGTCTCCAGTAAATAAGCATTACATATCAAACCTTCAACTTTAGCCTTGTTTTTAACACTTTTATTCAAGTGATACAAAAACATATATTAGCGAATAAGGTTATTACAATTATGTTATTAAAACATATTATTACTTTTAATTTAAATATTTACTATAATTACTTCTCAAATGGATACATCCATTGATGTTGAATTGGACCAATAAGTTAAGCCTCGTGTGCTAAATTCATAAGTAGATGCTCCATACAGTTAAAGAAGCTTGGAGGGAAAATCCCTTCTAATTTTTCCTCCTAATTTGCATAAAATTATTAAAATTTCCCTTTCTAGTTTTTCCATTTCAGCTAACTTTATTTTGGATGATGTTAAGCTTTTAAAAAACAAACATAATGTTATTATAACTTCCCAAACCTTATTTAGTAGCAACTCCCAAAATGCAATTGGAATTATCCTTTGCATAAACACATGACAATCATGACTTTTCATCCCAAATAATTTGTACTTCCTCATCTCCACACACCTTGCTAAGTTTGAAACATAACCATTTGGGAACTTTGGACTTTTCAACCATTCATAAAAAATTCCTTTTGTTTTTTTTCCAAAGCATAAAATGCTTTCAAATATTTACCGATGCAAAGATCCTTATCTAATTCTATAAAAAAGTTTTAAATCAATTTGTAATTCACATTGTCTTTTGTCCTCCCTTCAATGTTCATTATGGTATTAAACAAATTGTCAAATTTATTTTTTTCAAAATGCATCACATCTAGATTATGATGTATCAAATTAGTTTTCCAATATGGCAAATCCCCAAAGATGCTTCGTTTTCTCTAACCAAAGTTTTTATTAATGCTTGTATTAACTTTATCAAGTTCAAATTTTGTAACTTTCAATAACCCCAATTTATCAATCTCCTGCAATATCTCTTCACCAGCTTTATAAAGGGGAGGAGGTATTTGTACCATCCTATTCTCAATGAAATTTTGTTTATTGTGTCTAAATGGATAATTTAAAGGAAGAAATTTCCTGTAGTTGTTAAACCAAAATATTTTGCCCCCGTTTGGAAGATAAAACGCATTAGAATCATTGCCACAATAAGGACAACCCAATTTTTCTACTGTGTTCCATCTAGAAAACATACCATATGCTGAAAAATCACTAATATTCCACATCAAAGTTGCTCCCAATACAAAATTTTGTTTCAGAGACACATCCTATGTCACTACACCATATTTCCAAAGATGCTACAATTCATATATTAATGGTTGTAAGAATATATCGATTTTATTTTAGATTTGTAGGCTCTGACATAATCACTGTCAAGAACATATATGCCTAATTCATAGACATCTATAGAGGCAAATTATAAGGAGTAATTATAAATGGCCATGACGAATATTATTGGTCGGATTGACTAAAAGATTGGAATCTATCCGTTGACAATCCTAACTTAACATTTTGACTTTCAGTTGTAAACTCATAATAGGTGTTATTGAAATGTTTCCATGCTAGTGCATCCGCTGGATGACTCATTATTTCATCTTCCTATTCGTGTTCATTATGTCATCTCATGTGAGATGCAGTAACATCATAAGCATATAGTCTTTAAAGTCTCGGAGTTAGCAGGAAATAATACATCTGCTTCCAGGGTACTATTTTCTATTTCATAGAACGCTTTCTAAGCATGAACCTAGATTGACCATAAAATTTGCACTTTTGTAATTCCACATCATCTCCCCAATACAACATACTTCCTATTTTGCTATAATCAATTTTTTAAATAAGCAAACCAAAACTCCTAATAAGTTTCTTCATATTATAAAAACTAGCAACCATTGTATTATCAAGAGGTAATGATTCATTATACCATCCAAGAATTTTATCAAAACTATGATGAAAAATATGCCCTTCAGACTTTGTGTTCAATATTCGAGCAATTGAAGACAATTGAGCCATCGTTTCACAATTTGGCCATAATTCTTAATCAGTTGAGTATAATAAGTCAAAAATTATTTTGCATATAGGTTTGGTTCTTCTTTAATATTTTCTATATTTTCCTTAAACGTATAACCGATTGTATCATAAACCATTTGCATGTAAGGATTTTCAGTTGCACCCACATTATTTGTTCTAAATCTAATCCCCCTTTCAAACTCATCCATATTTACTGACGAGTTTGCTTCATTACCCCTTAAGATGCTACAAATCAATGGCTTCCCATGTCGTGTCAACTCAAAATAATTTGGAACAAACCCTTTTCTCAACGAATGACCATTCACTTCGTCAATATGAAGGAAACGAATATGTTTGCACTTTTTACATAGACATCTAATCTTTGGGTCATCCATATATGCAGGTTGAGAATATACATAATGAATAAAAACTTCAACTCCCTTAACAAACTTAAGATTAATAAAACCATCAGGTGTTAATCATCTATACATCTAAGATCAATCAACATTACTCATTTCTACAAAGTTGTTAATTTAAAAAAGTGATTTCATAGTTATTATCCTTCATATCCCCTAAGTTTATAGAACATTTAACCTTTACACAACATCCCCTAAGCATTTATGTTTGAATTAATCACCTACAATTGAATTCAATACTATTGTGCATGGCATTGTTTACACCTATGAATCAAGAAAGTAAGTTCTCGCTGTGACTCCTAGGCTCGTGGAATTTTTCACCGATAAGCCTCATGGGAGCTGCTTCATGGGTTTCTAGCCTATATATCATCCTAGGGGTTTATTATGCAAAGAATTGTCAAGTCTATTAAACCTATGAATTTCTTGTGTTAATATTAACTTTGAATTAATCACATTGAAGTTGAAGTATTATGTTTGAATTAATCACCTATAATTGATTTCAATACTATGGTATGTGACATTGTTTACACTTGTGAATCAAGAAAGCAAGTTCACGCTGTGACTCATAGGCTCGTAGAATTTTTCACCGATAAGCCTCATAGGAGCTGCATTACGGGTTTCCAGCCTATATACCATCTTAGGGGTTTATTATGCCTCAAATCATCCTTAAGATCTCAAACTCATTCAACATATAGTAAATACTTATGTAATCGTACATCTACTCATCAATGATTCAAACATAACCCAAACATAAATAATTAGACTATTAAAGAAAAATATAAAAACTCATCAATGATTATAAGAATATTCTAAACAACAACACAAAATCAAGACTTCCTTAATTTGCATTCACACAAAACTCAAATGCATCTAATTAATGTATTATTAAACCTACATATAGTAGACATTAGTTAGACGACTTACCTGGATGGAAAAACAACTATAGACTACAAAGAAGAAGGATCAGCGGCACTCTTCAACATAAATTAGGGCCTACAAAAAAGAATATTATCATTTTGCTCATTTTTTAAAATTATTTACATGGAGATTCATGAATGATCTTTAGTACAATTATATTGTAAAATCTATTAAATTATCTTCTTCATAACCCTCCACCAATCAGACTTTCTTATTAGATGAAACAAAAACATAACAATATCTACAATTTCATTAAATTGTCAAAATAACTTGCCTTAGTATTAGTATAGTGCATTAGAAGTCATGCTTCTCCAATGACTCTACTATACTATGAAAACTATTTCTTTGGAGTAAATTGTCCTTTCCATATATGTTCTCTTACTTGGTTTCCATTTTCAATCCTTAAAATAATTTAGGTCTATAATAAAAATATGCACCAAGTCATAATGCATTTAATATCCCATTTGTTCAGTGTATTTTTCTCGTTGAATAATTTAAAATGAGAAACATAAAACAAATCTTCTTATTTGCTTTAGGTATTACTTAATTCCTTGGTTTTCTAGTATTACAAGCATATAACGTTGTAATTCATCAATGGTTCTAGGTGCAGAAGAATTATGTCTTCCAAACTTGTCCCCTGTTACTTGGATTTATTATAGATGCTACCATGCAAAAACTAGGATTCTATTAAGTATTCAAGTTGAATTTTCGTGATGGAAAATGTCTGAAGAGTACTGCTAAGTGGAGGAACATAGCAATTCTAAGAGGCCCTTGTTAAGGTCATCATGTCATGCTATATCTTTTTGTACTTTTTAAGGTTATGAACTTCATCAGTTTCCAACAACCAATTTCAATTGGAGAATGGAACTGAAACCTTTTAGTTACTTGCAAAACTAACAACTCTAATGCTTAAAATAGAGTTCTTTGCACTTTTGTAGTAAGTATGAGTGATGTTATTGTTAACTGGTATAAATTGCCTATTCCTACAAGTGAAAATTTTTCATACAATCACACCCTCCGAATCCAAAATCACACCGTCTGAATCCAAAATCACTTCTCATGCTTAATACATTTAATCAACCTTCAAAACACGGTTTAGACTAACTAAAGAGAAGTATTTAACATACACGACAATGATTGTTGTGGTAGCATGAGAGACAATATTTGAAGAAGGATGACAACGACGAGGATGCACGGTGGTCTTAAGTAGCAACAGAGATGAAGACGGTAGCATGCTGATGTCACACGATGGCACGATGAGGATGCTGGTAGGGCAACGAGGAGGCGCGATTGGACGGCTCGGACAGCGACGACAGAAGAGAAGAAAATAACTTAGCTTTGATGGAGGAGGGCAAATGGGGGGAAGACAATGGTTTTGTTTTAGGTTAACATCAAATGACATCGTTTTCTCTTTTTTAAAAACTCTAAAGTCGAAGCAAATGACGACATTTACTCTAAACTTTACTGAAGAAATTTACCGATGGAAATCATTTGGTGTTAAATCAAACAATGTCATTTTTGTTTTTTTTAAACTCTAAAGCGAAGCAAACAACGACGTTTACTTAAATTTTACTGACAGAATTTGTTAACAAAAATGTATTCCATCAGTAACTCAAAACTTATTTATTCCGCCAAGCATTCCTGCCTTCTTTACCGACGAAAATTATCTTCCATTGCTACCGACGAATATATTTTCTATTGCAAAATAAAAAAGATTTCGTCAATTTTACTGATAGAACTTAATCTTTCGTCGATAATTTGCTACGGTTCGGTTTTTGTCATTAATTTTTCATTTCCAATTAATAATTTTCTTTTAATGTTTTAATTTTTCACTAATATTAAAAGTAATTTTCAGTAATAACTCAACAACAAATGATTTATTCGTCAACAATAATGATAATAAGAATTAATAATTTTAAAATAGCAACAAGAAGCCACAAAAGGAAATATGAGTCCCATCTTTCTTGTAAAAGAGCTATTGTTTTCTAATGTTAGCACAAAATATTTTCTACATTTATTGACAATATTTGCCTAGAAAACAGTTCATTTATAGACTATTGTATTCATTAACATTGATTTCATGCTTCTACGACAAAGATGACCGGAGGTTGATTACAATGACAGATAGGATTAAAAAAAAAAATAGCAGCACTCATTTTGTTTTAATCAATTATGGAATCTTGAGGAGTTCACATCTAAGTCATATAATAGTTAAAGACATAGTGCCGAAAAGAGCCATTTAAATACAGGATCAGATTGTCTGTTTGATTTAGTCTGTTTCATATAATAGTTAAAGACATATTGTCAAAAATAGCCATTCAAATATAGGATCAGATTGTCCGTTTCATTTAGTCCGTTTCCACTATATTTTATGAGCTTTTCTTCATTCAATAAATAGGATAAGGAGAAATTAAATAGATGAAAGCTACTTAATAGAATAGACGATCCGTTCCCATCAAACGCCCTCCTCATTTTCTAAGTAAGTGGGTTTTAAAGCGCAAATGCGGAAAGTAAAAGTATGGATTTTGAAGAAAATTTAGGCAAGGATTTCACCTACGTGCCTAATATGTCAAAGAAAGGTCAGGAAGGTTAGGTAACTGAACGCCGCATTTGGACATGAGCGCGCTATACGTATTCATATATGTATCAATGAATCAAAATTTGTTCGAGTACATTATGACTCTTTCAAAGCCAAGATTAAAGAGATCATATGCATGGCGACGCGTGTTAACCCTCTCTTTCAGGTATATAAAGAAACATCCATAATTGATTAATTAGTTGGATAAATAACTACATCCACGCAAGGGCTAGGCCAATTAACGGCCACGAACATTCATTTATCAGTTGAATAAATATTTTCATTTCACTTTATCAAAATAAAACACTTTAGGTAGGTTGATGCCTTGTAGCCTTTGGAGCATTTGATACGGATATTCCTTTAAAAAGTCAATTATGGGCAAAAGGGTATCTGATTATAAAAAGGCAGAGGGACGGATACGCCTACTTATTAAGATGGAGATGTTGTTTTTGTATGCTTTAGATGGAATTAAATGGGGACAAATACATAATAAGAATAATGGAGTCGGAGGGTAACTTCGTTAACGTTACAGAATCACTCGGAGTTTGAAAAAAGAGCACACGTGTTTGAAAAGTTAATGGATTTTTGTTTCACGTCACGTGTGAAGAGCCATGGGGATTTCGTGTCGGTGTGCCAATATGAATTTGTATATACAAAATAAATTACGAAATAGGGAAAGAAAAAAGAAAATTAAGTAAAAAGTCGTCATTTACGGGGAACGTGTCCGGCATCCGAAGTTTGGCTGCGAGGAACCTTTTGCAGTTCAGACTCGGCTTTTGCATAAAAGTCAAAGGAAGGAAGCTTCAACAGTGGACAACATAGGAATGACCTAATCAAGACAACGACACCTTCAAGATCAAACGGTTGTTTATAATAAGAACAACCCTGCATACATTTTACGGTATCATCAGGATAGATATTCGGGGCTAAATTACGACAAAAAGGAACAGTTTTAGTTTCTTCTTCATCGCTTCTTAGCTCTTTTTTGTTTGATTTTTGTCACAACTTCTTGGGCAAACGTAGAATTTTTGTGGTTACGAACAATCGAATGGCGGATCATCAACAGAGAATTCATCCGGTGAACCAGGATGTGGAGGCTGCACATCCTCCAACAGCTCCACTAGTGCCTCCAGGCGCTTCAAAGTCCGATGCTGGGTACACTCCGGCGCCGACTGCTCAGCAGTATCCTCCGTTTCAACGTACCATCCCTGTGATGCACTCAAAACCGCCCAAGAAGAGAGGCTGTCTCTGCAAGTGCTTCTGTTGGACACTTAGTCTACTCCTCATCCTGATTGTCATCATCGGAATTGTGGTCGGAATTCTGTTCCTAGTGTTCCGACCAAAACTTCCCAAGTACTCCATCGACAGAATGGAGATAACCCAGTTCGTTCTCAACAACGACTCAAGCTTATACGCAACATTCAATGTCACTATTACTGCTCGAAATCCCAACAAGAAAATCGGAATCTACTACGAGGGTGGAAGCGACATAGGTGTGTGGTACACAAGCACGAAACTGTGTGAGGGGTCTCTGCCGAAATTCTACCAAGGTCACCGGAACACCACCGTTCTTAATGTCCCATTAACTGGTCAAACGCAGGACGCGAATGGTCTGTCTACAGAACTTCAACAACAACAACGGTTGACTGGAACCATTCCTTTAAACGTTAGGGTTAAACAGCCTGTTAGAGTCAAACTTGGGAAGCTGAAGCTGATGAAGGTTAAGTTCTTGGTCAGGTGCAGACTAGAAGTGGATAGCTTATCCTCCAATAATGTCATTACCACTAGAAACAGCAGTTGTAAATTCAGATTTAGGCTGTAACTGATTCTTTAGTTGTATTTTCATCCATACGATGCATCTATGTCCGAGTGTCCTTGGTTTTTCTCTATACTTTTCCATGTTCATCCTGGATACTTGTATTATCTGATATTACATTGATCATTAGCGATTAGAAATACACATATTCTTGTTGCAGATTTATATACCTTTTCTTAATTGATCTAGTAATCTTAAACGGGTTCAAGCCATCAAAAGGTGATTGCTTTGGTTGTTTAATCCAGTTAATCAGAATCCATCCTCCAAACTTGATTAAACTTCTGCTTATCTTGAGGAAAACATATATATATCTATCTCCTCTTCACTCAATAATAGTTTGGTTTTAATTTGAAATTTTCTTTTATGTTGGTTTCTTTCACGTCTTTCTTTCTGACGACATTTTGTTTGTTTAATATTGTCAACTGGTTCTATCTTGAAAACGATAAGAACTTCTGTTTCTTGTGACTTCCTTTGAATAATATCAACAGTTATTTTCACGCCATTTCAAAGACCTAAAGACATGCAATGACTGCAATTTTTCCGTTAAAGAGCCATAATGTCAATTATATTGTTTAAAGATGAGCAAAAACGTCATGATCCTGGCTTTCTCCAACTCCTTTTCAGCTAATTAATCTACTCAATCTGGATCAAAAGGAATATTGTTAGTGCGTCAAACCTCTTCAGGCAGGAAAGTCAGAGATAATTGTGTTGCGAAGACTATGCACACAGCACCCTGCCCCTCGGAACTTCTTGGAATCCTTAATGTTCTGAGTTTGCTCTATCTTCTTTAGTACTTGGCGTTTGTTTTTTTCTTTAGAGCGAGGTGTGTTGTAACCCTCATTCCTTTTAATTTTAATGCAATTTTGCTGAACTACCATTAAAAAAAGAGCAAAATATTTTCATTTACGCTCCATTGCACAAGTCTCTATACAACTATATATTAAGTTCGGTTTCTTTCCATCTTAACTATCTACAAATTTGCAATTTAAAAATTGAATTTTTAGAAACTAATTTGATTGACACTTCTGTTTCATATATTAAATATTCCAACAACAGTCATTCATTGCTAGCCGATATTGAAGACTTTTCGATTTCTGATGTTCAGACTATACCGTATAAATTATGTTCAATGATCAAAGATAATCTGACGTTAATCATATGATCTTATGTATTGTCACTTCAAAAAAAGAATCCCTTTTGTGATGTTTTAAGTCTCTTACAACTATATATTAAGTTCGGTTTCTTTCCATCTTAACTATCTACAAATTTGCAATTTAAAAATTGAATTTTTACTAACTAATTTGATTGACACTTCTGTTTCATATATTATATATTCCAACAACAGTCATTCATTGCCAGCCGATATTGAAGACTTTTCGATTTCTGATGTTCAGGCTATACCGTATAAATTATGTTCAATGATCAAAGATAATCCGATGTTAATCATATGATCTTATGTATTGTCACTTCAAAAAAAGAATCCCTTTTGTGATGTTTTAAGTCTCTTACAACTATATATTAAGTTCGGTTTCTTTCCATCTTAACTATCTACAAATTTGCAATTTAAAAATTGAATTTTTACTAACTAATTTGATTGACACTTC
>JANSVA010000007.1:4116219-4130304 GCA_025504915.1 Erythroxylum reticulatum
TCAACAATTCATGAAAGGCACCCATAATAGAATCTCCAATGCCTGTAAGAGGACTCCTTCCATCCTAATTAATTAGAATTACCCAAATCATTAAGCAAATCTTACATCCCATCATCCTCCTTATCACCATCACCTTCATTAATATCATTACCCATCCCATCTATGTCTACATTTGTAGCATCATTGGATGCACTCATATGGAAATATTTCAATAACACCCGTTTTGAGTTTGCAGTTAAAAGTCGAGATGATAGGTTGGGATTATCGACATACGGATTCCAACCTTTTGGTTAATTCAACTAACAATATTCATCATGGTCATTCATAATTACTCCTTGTAATTTGCCTCCATAGGTGTGTATGAGTGAGGCATATATGTTCTTAATGGTGATTATGTCAGGACCTATGAAACTAAAGCATAAAATTAATGTATTCTTACAACCATTGGTCTATGAACTATATCATCTTTGGGAATTTGGTGTGGAGACATATGATGTGTCTCTTAAACAAATTTTTTTGTTGAGAGCAGCTTTGATTTGGACTATTAGTGATTTTCTTGCATATGCTATGTTGTCTAGATGGAGCAGAACAGGAAAATTGGCTTGTCCTTACTGTAGCAATGATTATGATGCATTTTATCTTCCTAACGGGGCCAAAATATCTTGGTTCAACAACCACAGGAAATTTCTTCCTTCACATCATCCATTTAAACGCAGTAAACAAAAGTTCTTTAAGAATAGGATGGTACAAACATCTCCTCCCCCTCACAAAGCTAGTGAAGAGATATTGCTGGAGATTAATAAATTAGGGTTGTTGAAAATTACAGAACTTAAAACTGAAGAAGTTAATAGAAGCATTAGTAAAAACTTTGGTTGGAGAAAATGGAGTATCTTTTAGGATTTTTCATATTGGAAAAGTAAGTTGATACGTTATAATGTAGATGTGATATATATTAAAAAAATATTTTTTACAATTTGTTAAACACCATATTGAACATTGAAGGGAAGATAAAAAACAATGCAAAATCACGAGCTAATTTGAAATTTGTTTGTAGAAGGAATGAGTTATATAAGGGTCTTTGCACCGGTAAATATCCAAAAGCATGTTACAGTTTGGACAAAAAACAAAAGAAAATTTTGTGTGAATAGTTAAAAAGTCTAAAGTTTCCCGATGGTTATGTTTCGAACTTGGCAAGGTGTGTGACCATAAAGAAGTATAAATTATTTGGGATGAAAATTCATGATTGTCATGTGTTTATACAAAGGCTAATTCCAATTTTCATTTCAAGAGTCGCTACCAAATAAGGTTTGCGAAGCTATAACAGAATTAAGTTTGTTTTTCAAAAACTTAACATCATCTGAAATAAAGTTGGTTGAAATGGAAAAACTAGACAAGGAAATTTCGATTATCTTGTACAAATTGGAAAGGATTTCCCCTTAAAGCTTTTTGGACTGTATGGAGTATCTACTTATACATTTAGCACATAAGGCTAATCTTACTGGTCTTGTTCAATATCGATAGATGTATCCATTTGAGGGGTAATTATAGTTAATATTTAAATAAAAGTTAAAGCATGTTTTAATCACATAATTGTAATAACCCTATTTGTAATGTAGGTATTTGCATCACTTGAAGAAAAACGTCAAAAACAAGGTTAGAGTTTAAGGTTCAATATGTAATGCTTATTTAGTGGAGGAAGCAAGTACATTTTGTTCACATTATTTTGAGCCGCATGTGCCACAAGAGAAAGAAAAGTTCTTCGTAATGAAGATGAGGGAGAAACGGGTGATGTTGATGGTAACTTATCTATTTTCACATATCCAGGATGAACATATGGACGTTCAACAAGAAGAGTGTTAACAGCGGAAGAAATAGAGGTTGCTTATGGTTGCATTTTATTGAATTGTCAAGAGGTTCAACCTTTCGTGCAGTAAATTTAAGTTGATTTTGAAATATATTATTTGAGTTTCTGAAGTTATTGTTGTTTACAACTAAAATACATAATAATGCTCTTAGATTATATGAGCAATGGTGATGCAAGCTAATGCTCGAAACAACACATAATGATATCAATAAAGAAGTTGAATGACACTTTCCTTGGTGGTTCGAGAAATATGTAAGTTTCACTAATAATTGAAATGTTTGAATTATAGGATCAAAGTAGATGACATTATACTATTTAATATGATAAATTATTTCTTGTGTAAGCCTTAGAAAATCTAATAGAGAACAAATGCATATGTGATCTTACAAAAGAACTTTTGCGAATTGTTAAATCTTATCCGATATATTTTATTAATGGATATAAATTTCATATAAAACATCATGGTTATAGCATGGCAATAGTAAATAGTGGGGTTTGAATACAGGGAGAATTGATGGATTACTATAGTAAAATTATTGAGATACTTGAAATTGAGTACCTTGCATTGCCAATAAAACAGATTGTGATATTTAAGTGTGAATGGTTTAATCCAGCTCCTAATGATAGAACAAAAGTGTACAGTCGATACAATCTAGTTGAAATCAACCAGCGAAGAAGATTTAGACAATTTGAACCTTTTGTGTTGACGATGCAAGCGATCCAGGTGTATTATGTCCCTTTTCTTAGCTTACAACAAAATAAATCAAATTGGTTGGCAGTATGCAAAGTAAAACCTAAAGGTATTTTTGAATTACATGGAAAAGGAGAAAATAAGAGAATTGAAAGTGAAGTGTTTTAGGAAAATGTTTATGAAATAAATGCATGTGTAATATATAACGAGAATGAACCTTTAAACGATCCAAATAATAAATATGTTGAAATTTCATCTGGAGAAAATGAAAGGGTGAGAGATCTAAAGAGGAGCCTGAGTTTGATTCTAATTCTTTAGAAAAAGAAGATGATGATTTTGATTTACAATTAAGTGTTGATAGTAATTAATTTGTGTTTGTAATATAATATTATATGAATAAATCTATTATTACATCAACAATATATTGAATTTATATTGTTCTATTACTAGAAAATTCAACAAAATGTGAATTTTGAGGTAAAAATATCCCACCAAAGAGAAAACATGATATGATGTGGCTAAGGTTTAGGTTACAACGATTTGGAGAAGCTAGTGCATTTCTAAGTAAAGCATCACATTATACGGATGCTACTACACATCCAGATGAAGCATCACTTTCTATACCTATTGTTATACCATCCAACATCCTTGCTACACTATCCACTAACCCTACATCATTCACCACCCCTATATCGACAGAAATATCAGAGGTAAACGTTGCAGATGAAGGAGGCGACCTCTAACATGGAGCTAAGAGAGTTGATGGAAGAATGTACATCACAATTGTTAACAATTTGTAAGCAAAATTCTAAAAATTTTGTAATACATGATAACATCATAAGTTTATCTTCAAATTATAGGTTTTAATTTAAAAATGAACTAAAATAACTTATATATTAGGTTGGTTCTGTCTGGAATGTACTCAAGAAATATCTCATCCAAGTTCTTGGAGAGGATAGATCTTGAGGGTTATATATGGAAGAATATCTCTCAACCGACAAAGAATTTTTATTATAAGGAGTTTAAGGTAAACAAAATATACTCTTTAATCTTTTTATTTTATCTAATTTTATACATTAATTAGATAAATATTGTCTTTTATAAGTACTTAAATATGTTTTTCTTTTCTTTCAGAAATAATTTTTTCGGATCCAAAATTTTATGTTGTAATTTATAATGTATGGGAAAGGCGAGCTTGTATATGTTATAAAGACTTTCTTGCTTCGATACATAAGAATGGTGTACGACCACCATATATATCTCGAAAAAATATGGAGTCGTTGGCAGTAGTATTGGGCGTCACCCGAGGCAATGTCTATTTCAGAGCGCAATTCTACCAATAGACATGGAAGACTAGACGGAGAGAGTCTACTTATATACACTAGAGGATCTTTGACCCACTAGGAGCATGCACTTCAACTTGTAGGTATCAAAACTTTACACTTATATTCTAATTTTTGTACTTTGATATATGCAATTTGATTTTAATGTAATTTGATGTATGAAATTTCAAATAAAAATATATGTGCATTATGGATAATAATAATGTTATAAATGTCTGGTGCCATTAATGGTTGTGTTGTTGAGTTAAATTCTTTTATCTAATAGGGGGTAAATATCATAAAATAGAAAAAAATCTGCTAAAATTTTTGTAAATTGTAATTTAGTTCTAACAATTTATTTTGATGCAGGAAAAGTCTATGAGCAAGAAGCCTACACCATATCAACTCTTTTTGCACACTCACACATAGTGTGACCTTCGTCAACACCCAATGCAGACAACTTCATGTATGTAAAATCTATACTTTAATATTAATTCTTAAAAAGTATCACTTATTAACATAAACAATTATAATGATATAACTAAATACAAGAAAGCATTGAATTACAATCTCAGAACTATGAAACTATTGATAAGAGTCAGCATATCTTGATGTAGTAGGCGATAGGGACTACCGTGGAAGGATTTTTGGCTTAGGTTCATTTGTAAAGACATGTTATTCGTAATCATCCACATCTACAACAACTGCATTTAGTAAGCGGTCCGCATCAAATGAAAGAGTCCTTCAGCTTGAGAGCACAATAGAGAGGCTAACAACTCAGTTGCAACAGTCAATGGAGTACATAACCCAACTTCGTAATGAGGTTGATCAATTGAAAGAGAGGGACAATACCTCATCGCAACAGTCAGAGCATCCACCTTCACCACCTGCATAACTTAGATGGATAAGTGAATGTATTTGGTGTTTTTCTACACTTAAGTTTTTGTATAAATTCTTAATTTACAGTTATTTTCAAGATACTTATTTGTGTACATTTTAATTTTTTATTATATTAACAATCAAATAATGTTTACTTTATATTATTTACAGAAATTAAATATACAAAAATCATAAGATTATGAGCAAATAACTCAAGTAGGAAGTGAGAAATGGGGGTAGAAATTTATCAAAGTTAAATTTTCCAACGGAACTACAATATTCTGTCGCTAATTAGCAATGAGATGATAACTTCCGTTGGTACATTACCGACAGAAAATACCATTCTACTACTAATTAGCAACGGAATAAATAAATCCATCCGTACGTTACTGATAGAATAGATCTCTCCGTCAGTAAAAATTTAGCAATGGTTCATGTTTCTGTCGATAAATTTAGCGACGGAAACATATATATCAGTCAGTAAGTATAGCAACGAACATACGATTTACCACCGTCAAATTCATTAACGGAATATTAGGATTCCGTCCACAAAGTAGCCACAAAATACTATAAATCCATCAGTAAATTCTCTTTAACTAACTGATAGAAATCCAAAATTCTGTCACTAATGGTACCGACAGATACATAAACTTCCGTTGCTAAATTTACCAATGGTTGTTTCTCTGACATTTCTTTCCGTTGGTAATTTTCATCTCCAAATTTGTTTACTAAAGGAAAAGCTTTATTTTCTGTCTGTAATTTCTATGCAAAAACCTATTTTTGTTGTAATGCCTAATTATAAGGAAACTCCATCAAAATTATTGCTTTAGACGATATAGAGGGTAGGTTAACTACATCTAAAACATAGATAATGAAGGTTGCTTTAAACCATTTCAAAGAACAACTAGGATCTAGAGTATCATCATCACACCCAGGCTGAAGTCCCGCAATAAAGCAGAGTCTGGAGAGGTCTGATAATACGCAGCCTTACCCTTACATAATAGAGAGGCTGTTTCCGGAACTAGGATCTAGTGTATATAAATTCAATACTAGGGTAAAGACAGAGTAAGTCTAGAACCTAGATAACTATAAGAAAACCAAATTCACATTACTCAAAAGACCCTTGAATCATTTTGATATCAAGAACTTAGTCATTAGCATCAATCTAATGAAGTGCCCTAGCTTGGTCTATATTTTTAATCTATCAAAAAACATACATTATAAAGGAGAAAGTCACAAATGCAATCCTTAATTTCTTTAATCATGGAAAATTGCTTAGGTAAAAGACTAATTCATAACACTAGTTCCTAAGACTTGTAACCCTTCATCTTTATAGGAATCTAAACCAATTTCTTGCTACAACACTCTTTTAAAAAATCATATAAAAATGATCAATGAGACCCAATGTGATTTTATTCTAGGAAGAAATATTGGCGACAACATATTAATTTTATAATACCTATTTAGAAACTATCACAAAAGTAATGGTTCTCAAAATTTAATGCTCAATATTAATTTCAAAAAAGCATTTGCGTTGGTAAAATGAGAATTCATTGTCTTCTCCTACTAGCTAAGGTGACGAAGTAGACTGAGAAATTACCAAAAGAAACTTCGTATAGACTCAAAAAGGGGACAATTATACCATGAAAGAGGAGGCTGGATTGGGAATCACATCAATTAGTTTAATCAATAAAGATGTTATTTGCTGCAAGAATATGGAGGTTTTTCAATGATCAGCAATAATTTTAGGTAAAATGGATACGTAAAGAGTATCGATAAGGCCAACTATTTTGGCAAAACCAACAATAGATCTGCTTTGAATCATCTAAGAATCACTTTATAGAACCACGAGTGGACTTTGCCTATTATAGGTTAACAATTACCTCCCAGAAGCCAACTTTACAGTATAGTTAGCAATTAAAGGAAAGTCTAAGGCTAGGATCAATCACACTTCTTAGACCCAACATTTGTTATTATCCTTTTCTGCCATGAAAGTTATGACAATTTGTTTTCTTTAACACACGCTATGGGAAATTTAGTAATCGTATCTTTTATGTCGTTTTAAAATATTAAATAGGCTTAATTAATGTGCCAAAAAATTGCACCTTGATCTTTGAATATATTTTTCTACCAAATATAAATATAAGTATGAAATATAGGAGTGTTCTATAAAAAGAAATCTCATATATTTCGTTTATGCTTAAGTGAATCTTGAAGCAATAGGTAAAGTTTTTTTTTTTTTAGTCATAAGATCACATATTAAAAGCACGAAAAGTCTTGTACATGGGATACGTTAATTTTTATTTTAGTTATTAACGTAATAAACATTTTAATTTTTATTATAATATTATACAAATTTACAATTGTTTGACTTATTCATTAATCATTATATTACATTAATTTATTGGTATATTACGATTTCGAACCAAAGATTGTTTGGAATATCGAACTAGTTACCCTCCAGTCAAGCAGATTGGAGCACCCTATTTTTGTTAGAACATTTTAACCTGTGCTATTTAATCTGATTTACATATTTATGTAGATTTTACGTAAGTATGGATAAGATTTAATATAATAATTAGGAGTTAATGTAATTCCGATCTTATATACTGACATTAATGCGTTTAGAGCCGGAGATGGGGTCAAATCCATGACTACGTACAGACACAACTCAAGCCATCCAGCCAGCCACATCGACTAGAATGTAGACAGATGACATTAGTTTTAGACAATACTTGTTCACAGACAGATGTTACTAGTTATGACGCTTGAATTGGACAACCACCGGCGAAACATATCAACAACGTAAGATTACTGCTTGCTACATGTGAATATCCATACAAATATATCCTTATCAGACAGATTTTGGCATCTTTCCTAGGATTTCATTTATTGTGCTTACATTAATTGCTCGACGCATGTATAGAATTGTAGGAATACAGAACAGCTGTAATTATTAATGGGAGTTGGAAGAAAGAAAGCTCAGAATGTAAACTAGTCCATCTTTCTCCTCGTAAATTCTCGGTTTTATTTTATTGCCTTCCATTGAATCTCCTTATTTCAGCAAGTGGGTAGTGAGAACACTGACGACTACAGTCACAGAGGCGACATGAATAGTTATAGAGAGGAAGATGGTCATCAACGCATTGGCCATAATCAAGATCAACTTGTAGTTGATGAAGATCATAATAACAATATAGCAGAAGCAGGAGAAAAAGAAGAAAAGATTGATTCTATAGAGAGGTTGTTTGAGGCCAAAGAAGTACCAGCATGGCAAAACCAGTTGACTCTAAGGGCATTGTTTGTGAGCCTTGTATTGGGTGTTTTGTTCAGCTTTATAGTGATGAAACTGAATCTAACAACTGGTATAATCCCATCTCTCAATGTCTCTGCCGGTCTTTTAGGCTTCTTCTTTGTCAAGATGTGGACTAAATTGCTTCAAAAAGCTGGTTTCTTCAAGCAACCCTTTACCCGCCAAGAGAACACCGTCATTCAGACCTGCGTTGTTGCCACCTCTGGGATTGCTTTTAGCGGTATTACATATAATTTCTAGCCATTTAATTAAATGTGTGATCTCACCTGTCTTATTGTTACAGTTCGAATTGGGAAAACCTGAAATTGATGATTCTTTTAGATTAGCATTTCTGTCTGTGTTAATTGGCATGCGCGCCCAGATTTTCTTTAGGATTAATGTCATGCATGTGTATATTGGATGTTTCAATGAAATTCTTATCTCATGGCATCAATGTCTATTTAATATCCGCTTACCTATGTTCAACACTGCATGAGTCTTCACTTTGATGTCATCCTCTTGTTTTTCTGAATTTATCCAGGTGGTTTTGGAAGTTACCTCTTTGGAATGAGCACAACCATTGCAAAACAATCAGCAGAAACCAATCCAGAGCAGAACATAAAGGACCCATCATTGCGTTGGATGATAGGCTTTCTTTTTGTTGTCAGCTTTCTTGGCTTATTTTCTGTGTTGCCTCTTCGGAAGGTTTGGTCTCTTTTTATTGTATGCGTATATATATGTCTTCATTATTGACATTCATCCCAATAAATTAAATCATTTTGGAACAAAATGCATACAGTACTGCTGCTTGCTGCTTACTGTTGAACACATAATCATTCATAGACCGGTGGCAGGATTTGCTCAAACTGAATGTGAGATGGAATCTTGTAGAGTTTATTGCACTTTTGGATGAACATATAACACATCAGAATTAACATTGCGTTGAAAGGTGCAATATAAGATTGGGTTTGTATATTTTAAATTTTTGATAAGTTGAAATGTGAAGTTCGGGGTAAAAATCAGACATAGTATACTGTTGCTAGCTCAATAAAAGCTATGTCCTTTTTTGGGTGTTGGACTTATCGTATCTTTTAATAGGTCATCTAACCTTACTATCTTTGACTGATTCATATATGATAATCTTAGCTAACGCTAAAAACTTAGCAAACAGAAGTTTGATACCTTTATAGCAACCTTTTTATTGTACCATTGTTGTTCATCTTGTCATATTCATCAAATGAGGAAATACAACACAACTACATAAGAGAGTCATTCACTTTCCTTTTTCTTTCTATGATGCTTCACAGAAGTTTGAGTTGACAAAATGTTAAATGCTTCAGATAATGGTAATAGATTTCAAATTGACCTATCCGAGTGGCACCGCAACTGCCCATCTTATCAACAGCTTCCACACTCCTCAGGGTGCCAAGCTAGCCAAGTGAGGCCTTTAGTCATCTTCTTGATAAGTTTTTGCATTTTTCGTTATACAAGTCTAGCTGTCTCATTCTGCAAATTTTTTTGCAGGAAACAAGTGAAGGCATTGGGCAAGTTTTTCTCCTTCAGCTTCTTCTGGGGCTTCTTCCAGTGGTTTTTTACTGCAGGGGATGACTGTGGATTTGTAAACTTTCCTAGCTTTGGCCTCCAGGCCTATGAACACAAGTGCAGTACATAACTCTAATTTTTACATTGATTTAGAAGTTATACACTTTTGTTTGTTGCAAAGAACTGATTAATTACTCATCAGGACTAGGAAGCCATTAGTAATGATGATTATATGAATCTCTCAAGATAGAGATTGCTGCACTGAAATAATGCATGCACTACATATTTGCCCTTTTTTATGCTTTGAAAACATTGATTTCTCTCTTCCTCATTTTTTTCCTTCGCCTCTTTTGCTTAATACTTTTTGGGCAGGTTTTATTTCGATTTCTCTGCTACTTACGTTGGTGTGGGGATGATCTGCCCACATCTTATCAACATTTCCTTGCTGGTTGGAGCCATTCTATCATGGGGTATCATGTGGCCCCTTATAGACAACCAGAAAGGTCATTGGTATCCCGCAAATCTCAAGTCTACAAGCCTCCATGGCCTGCAAGGTTACAAGGTAGATTCTTCCATCCTAAAAAACTGACATTTATTATCAAACATGGCTCAATAATTTCGTACTTTATCTTCTGACAGGTGTTCATTGCCATAGCTATGATACTAGGTGATGGATTATATAACTTCATCAAAGTCCTCGGCCATACTCTGATCGGTTTGTTTAATCAATTTTATAAGAAAGACTCAGGAACAGTGCTCCCAGTTGCCAAAAATTCTCCCTCTCCATCTCAATCCTTTGATGAGCAAAAGCGCACAGAATTGTTTCTCAAAGACCAAATACCCACATGGTTGGCTATTGCTGGCTATGTGGTCATAGCAATCGTCTCCATAGTTGCAGTTCCTCATATCTTCCACCCACTGAAGTGGTACTATATTGTCGTCATTTACATCATTGCACCAGCTCTAGCCTTCTGTAATGCTTATGGCTGTGGACTAACAGATTGGTCATTGGCATCCACATATGGAAAGCTTGCAATCTTCACAATTGGAGCATGGGCAGGAGCTGCTCATGGTGGGGTTCTTGCAGGTTTAGCAGCCTGTGGGGTCATGATGAATATTGTGTCAACGGCATCTGACCTTATGCAGGATTTTAAGACCGGTTACATGACACTGGCTTCACCAAGGTCCATGTTCATCAGCCAGGTCATCGGAACCGCAATGGGCTGTATAATCTCGCCATGTGTATTCTGGCTTTTTGTCAAAGCTTTCCCTGATCTGGGTTCTCCTAGTTCAGAGTATCCAGCCCCGTATGCTCTTGTATATAGGAATATGGCAATATTGGGGATTGAGGGGTTTTCAACCTTACCAAGGCACTGTCTCACGCTCTGCTATTCATTCTTCATAGTAGCCATGGTTATCAATGCAATACGAGATGGTGTGGGAAAGAAACGGGCTAGGTTCATCCCGCTTCCTATGGCTATGGCAATACCTTTCTATCTTGGAGGATACTTTGCCCTTGACATGTGCGTTGGAAGTTTGATACTTTTCGTGTGGCGTAAGGTAAACAAGGCAAACGCTGACGCATTTGGACCTGCGGTAGCTTCTGGTTTGATTTGTGGGGATGGGATTTGGACTTTGCCAAGTTCGATTCTTGCCTTAGCTGGTGTGCAACCACCAATCTGCATGAAATTTCTGTCCAGGAAAACTAACGAAAGTGTGGATGGTTTCTTAGGTTCGTAGATTGCCTGTTTCTTTTTCTTCACTCATCTTTTCTGTCGATAATCTAAACTTACAGGTCTCTACATTACGATTTGCACATTCTGTTTTTGGTAAGTACGTACTTGAACACTTGCAAAAGTCAAAGTATTGAAGGGAGATCAAATCTTTTATTGTGCTAAGGTCATGTTAATTAAATTTTTTTCACATATTTATATAAATTTTACGTAAATATATGAATGAGATTTAATAGAATAGAGTTAGAAGAGAATAATTGAAACAGAAGATTTGATTTGTAAGGAAGGGTACTTTAGTCCATTGGTCAACTTCAATATACACCTTTTTTAATTAAGCAATAAAGTTTTCAAACATCTAAATTCATCATAATTATTTAAGGAATATGGTAGGTAAATTAGTTAAATAATAGAGCTTTAAGAAGATGAATATGTTTTTTGTAATAAACAAATTTTTAAGAATTTTGTTTTCATATTTCTTTAATCTAATAAAATAGAAATAATAAGAACCTTAGGTCTTGTTTGGTCTTAAAAATTCTTTAAGATTAAGAGAAGAAGCAAACTTCTAAGTGATCATAAAAAATTCAATGAATGGATTACACTAAAAATTAAATAAATAAACATTTTTTACTTTTACTTTCAACAAAAGATTTATCAGACATTGGTTAAGTTTAAACTAGCTTTAATTTCGTTAATTTTACTTAAGTTTTAATTTTTGAAAATAAGAAATTGGGGTCATTTATTTTTTAATTTGGTCAATTATATTTGTTTAACTTCCAATTATTTAGATGTAATCATATCTTAATTTTCATTTAATGTATAATAATTAAGTTTTAGTTGAAACAAGTTAGGTTTAAATTTATAAAAAAAGGGAGAAGTTGGCAAACTAAGAATCTCATCCTATAGAATAATGTTATTTCTTGGCCTTCCTTTTTTGTTTATCTTTATCAAGACTCCATTTTCATTTAACTTTTTTTGTTTTTATTCCTTGAGTGTGTTGAACAAAGGCTGCTTAATTATAAGCTAGAAAATAATGTCATTCCCTTTTTTATTTAGTTGTACCTCCTGATTCCATATAGTTTCTTTAGTCATGGTCCCAAATTAGCGGAATACATTACAAGGCTTCCTAGAGAGTTCTAAAATTCATAAATGTTGATTCAGTGTTGACACTAATCCTATAAAGAGTATTAAGCTAAAAGGTCCTTAATCAAGTTGTTAAAACAATAGAAACCTAAGAAAACTATGTAGAGGTGAAACCTTGGCTGGTATACTTTGCAAGAATTAATAATCAATTAAAACTTGCTAAAACACCACAAAGTGGTGTGTTCTACACTAGTAAGTTTCTACAAGAAGGATTAGCTAAGGAAGTATTTTCTTACTTTAAGATTCTTCTAGGCACAGAAGACTCTCCTCCTGTAATAGGAGATGAACTTAGGAAGTTTGTCACAGTAAGAATTACTAAAGATATGATTTCCTTTTTAATCAGGCCAGTAACTGACCAAGAAATTGAGAGGATGGTGTTTGACATGAATGGATCAAAAGCACCGGGGCCTGAGGGATTAAATGGTTTTTTTATCAAAAAACTTAGAATACGGTAGGGAGGTTAATAAAAGAGGCAGTATTTGAATTTTTCCAAAAAGGAGTCTTGCTAAAGGAGATCAACAAAACCTTTCTCCGTCTAGTCCCAAAACACTCAAATCCTTCCTTTTGGACTGATTTCAGACCTATTTTTTGCACAAATTTTCTTTATAAGATTATTGCAAAGATCTTGGCAAATAGGTTAAAGGAAGCTATCCAATCTCTCATCAGTGAAAACCAAGGAGCATTTATGAAGAATAGGGACATTAGGGATAATATTATTATAGTTCAAGAGCTATTGAAGGGGCATAATCGCAGGAAAAGTCCTCATAATTGCACTATCAAAGTGGACCTATAGAAAGCATTTGATAGTGTAAACTGGAGTTTTTTGCTACAAATTATAGAGGTCATGGGGTTTCCTCAAAGGTTCTTAAGGTGGATCCGGGAATGCATTACTTCAATAGCCATTGGAACACTAATAAATGGGAGTCCTACCGAGATCTTTAAAGGCAAAAAAGGACTAAGGCAAGGGAATCCTTTTTCACCTTGCCTATTCCTAATTTGTATGGAGGTTCTTACCCAAATACTGAAGTATAATTCGACAAAAGATCCAGGCTTCAAATATCACTCCAAATGTAAGAAGATTTCACTAACTAGCTTATGATTTGCAAATGATCTCTTTCTCCTAAGCAAGGCGAATGTTCACTTTGTTTCCCTATTGATGAGCACTCTAAATTCTTTCAAAGAGATATCGGGGCTGAGTATAAATCGTCAAAAGAGCTAATTCATGGTTTCTAAAAGTGCTTCTCACTTATCAAATGCATTGACACTAGTAACGGGAATGGAAATAAAGGAGCCTCCTCTCCTTTATTCTGGTATTCCAATATCTTCTAGAAGACTAAGGTATTGTGAATGTATTCCTTTAATTGAAAAAATTCAGAAAAGGTTAGGTTCATGAACAAATAGAGCCCTATCCTATGGAGGGAAACTTCAGCTCTTAAAGTCAGTCATATCATCAATGCACACTTACTAGTGTTCCTATCTTTTTCTCTCCAAAGGGATCACCAAAACAATTGAAAGAATGATGAAACAATTCCTATGGGGGAATAGGAGTGGGGGAAAAGGGAAAACAAAACGCAACTGGAAGAGTATTTGTCAAACGAAAGAAGAGGGGGGATTGGGACTAG
>JANSVA010000007.1:4159293-4171768 GCA_025504915.1 Erythroxylum reticulatum
AAAATAAAAAAGAAACAAATCCCAATGGGTATATGACAACATAACCAAATCTGAATAGGTCGAGGACAGCATAAACAAATCCTTATGGGTTCAATCCTTTATTACTGAAAAAGTCTAAAAAGCCAGCAGCCAATTTACTGGCCAGTTTTCATGTCTTTTCCCCATTCAACCGGAAAGTTGCAAATTATAGTTGTTTGAAGAATTATTGTCTCCGTCTCTTTCCCGCTTCTTTTAACTGGCTTTTAGTAGTCTTTCATGTGTTAAAAAAATTTATTGATATTCTTTTTGAATAGTTAGTGGTTATTCTCGAATGCAAAAGGTTAACCCTTATTTCAGATAATGCAAAAACTTAATATACAATGTTTGCATTTGAAGAATGTGACATGAAACATGCTTTATGATATGTTCAAAAGTTGTAATCAAGTAAATGACTTGCTTTTTCATACTAGGAAAGTTGTTCCCACACATGGGCACGGTAGTGAGATTTATGCAACCAAAGTGGATTTCATGTTGTAGGAATATCATATTGGACTTTTCTTTAGAAAATTGAATGTTCTTGGTCACAATTATGGTGTATGATCCCATTTTATGCACTCTTTTTAATTGCGAAACTCATATAAGTGCAAATTTCATACAGATAAGTATCCTTGAATTAGTGAACATGTTGTAATCTTCCCCCTAATTTTTGAATTTGTTCAGGAATGACGTACGTTGCATGTATGGTAGTGTTACTGATTGGGTGTTGTTTTGGATCTTGTAATCTTCATAACAAATGGCTTCATATGCCATGTAAATGGATGACACAGTTTCAGTTTTAATTGAAAATAAAGTCCAAGGTTTTTCAAAGTACTCATTTTCTTTTGTAGGAAGTTTGAAAATTTGTTCTCCTTATTTACCATACTGATTGATTAATGCAGACCATAGACACAAGCATTAAGCTAGCCTCTGCGCTTGCAAAACAATGGTTTGGTGTCTATGTCACTCCTGAGGAAGCTGAAGATGGTAAGCTGTTAGAACATGATACTTTCCATTTTTCTGATTTGAGGAATGGTTTGATCAACGTTGAGAAATGCTGGTTTTTGTATTGATTACGTCCTTAATTCTTATGTCAGAATGGCTGCTAGATGGGCTTGCTGGTTTTTTAACCGACTTATTTATCAAGAAATTTCTAGGAAATAATGAGGCACGATATAGGAGATACAAGGTTTGTACTGAGCTATCTAATTTCGTCCATATGCCATATGCTTTTCCAGGAAGGATGATTACAGCAAAACAGAACTTTGTAATGCTCGTTTTTATCATCATTTGCGTGATTGCTATGGTTTTTTCTGAACATCATTTCCCTTTCTTTTTCTTTAGACTTCAGAAAGATCTTTTTATGCATTTAGGTCTTCTTTAGTCCATCTTTATTTGAATTTAAACATTTAGAGCATCTTGATTTTGGAGATATACCGTTGTGTGGAGGGGTGACACTAGTTGAAAGTAATTCCAATGATCTTGTGGAACTTACGCTACCTGGCAGCAGATAAGATTTTGATTAAATTCAGATAATATGAGGTTAAGAAGAACTGTGTACTTACTAATTTTACTCAGTTTCCATGCTGGACAAGTCTCAGATCATGTAAAAGAAAAGAAAAGTGTGCTTGAAGCTGATTTATCTATTTGAGATTGCATGATCTTCTTCTAACAATAAGGATCTTTTATCAATAGTCTCCTGCAAGCCAAGGAGTCATTGCTAATTGATCAACAACAGGTCACAATACCAACATTCATTTTGGAGGCTATCTGCTCTGACATAGGTGCATTTGTGAATGGAAAATATGCTGTCTCTGAAATTTGGCTCTTATATCTTATATGTTAACTATTATCGTTGAATTATATGCAGAGCCGGTTACATTTCTGAAAAGTTTTTGTTAATTTGGAGCCTTTTGATGATTTTGGTTTGAAGCATCCCAAACTTATACCTTGTTTTGTTTATCCTCATCTTATTATTGTTTAAAGTTTATCCTCTCTAAGGTCATCCACAAAAATGGCTCTCTTATTCAACATTTGGAATCCAACAATTTGTTCCTAAGGTTTTACAGTGGTGCAATTGGTCCAGATAATGAGTCTGATTGATCTTTAAAAGAATGAAGTTTTGAAGATGAGTAGTATATTTACACCCAGCTTGGTGGGAATTTTGTCATTTTTCATAATATCTGGAAATCATGGAAAGATCATGCCCTGTGTTGTGAATTTTTCATCTGATTAATGTTTGGTGGCTAGGGATTTTTAGGGGCGTATTTCTTTTGTTTAATTAGTTACATATTCATTCATTGCTTAGTTAAGGAATCCTCTTTCTGCAAACATATGTTGTTATTTTCTTAGATAGGGTAGAGGTGTGCCTATACTGATCCTCAAGAGTAAAAATCCTGGATCTTCTTCATTTTAGAAGAGTTGATTTATTTGAGACTGTCAGAAGCTTTTCCTCCCTTAGGTGATCTTGTGCTTAACGCTTCTAATCAATGAGAAAATAACACAAGAATTTTTGGAAGTGCAGGCTAATTGTGCTGTTTGCAAAGCAGATGATAGTGGTGCAACTGTTTTGAGTTCATCTGCTTCTTGTAAGGATTTGCTCGGAACTAATTGCATTGGTTTGTATGGAAAGATACGATCGTGGAAATCTGTGAGTTCATTTTTAATTCTGATTTCTACTTAAATAAATCTTATTTGTTTCCTTTAAACTGACCGGCTGATCATTCAAAGGTGGCGATCCTTCAAATGCTGGAAAAGCAAATGGGACCAGAGTCTTTCCGTAAGGTAATTGGCTAGTGCATATGAAAGGGTTTTATCCTGCATGATTTTGATGGGCTGGAAACCTGCAGAAAACTCTCTTGTTGCATTTGTTTTCTAAAATGGACTGTCATACATTCAATGATCAAATCATGGATTGAACTGAAGTGGTAATGATATAAGACAAGGCTTGAGGATAAGTTGTATATTGGTTAGCTAGGAAGTGATGACTTAATCCTTAGAATTAAGTCTAAAATTGAATTAAGGCTTTGAAAACTGGAATTGGGTATACGAATGTGTAACAAGTATAGTTAACAAAAAGGAAATGATTTCCGATGTAGACGAAAGTTGCTGAAATTAGGTATCTGTTGCAGTAGTGGATTTTTTGAATCACTGGTATGGACAGAGTCTGAGTTTACAGCAAATCATTGTGCTTGTATTATCTTGATCCTGTAGCTGTTCATGAATTTTTAAACTGAGTGTCAGGAAGATATGCAATTTTAGATTTAAACTTTTCTTCCCAACATTTTTGAATATGAAAATGTTGTTATTTATGGATGAATTCCTTCGGTTCATGATATCCTATTTTTATGCTCTAAACATGCAGATTTTGCAGAAAGTTGTTTCCTGTGCTCGAGATAGAATCCCATTGAGATCGCTTAGTACAAAGGAGGTAATCACATACTCATGATGCTCAAATCATCTAGCTACGTACATTATTGTTCTGTTTACCTTGGTTTCTGGTTTAGAGGTATTCAAGCATATCCAATTGTTGTATCTATAATCTTGAAAAGCATGGGAACTGTTATTTGTAGCTGTTCCGTTTAAATTATCTTCACTACGTCTCATAGAGTAATGTTGAAATGTTTCTATATAAATATACCACTGCTAGATAAATGGGTTGAAGTTTTTAGACAAATTCATTAGGTAGTGTCTGGATTCTGATGAAAGACAGATACAAGACTATCTGATGTATGGCTGGATGGAAAGATGCCAACTCTTTGGACAAAGCAAGTATGACTTTGAAAATATGGGCTGCTGCAGCCGGGGATTTAGAGCTAAAAAAACAGGAAGCAAAAAAAAAAAAAAAGAAAATTTGGACAGGTCTAGGGATGAATCCTAGGGCTTAGGATTAACTCCTTATCTAAGAGTCACTCCTAGAGAATATACAGTTTCATACATTCAAATCTGAAAAGGATCATAATTCATTCAAAATCATCTACCTCCTCTAAAATTTGATGTATGACGGATATAAATAGACATTCACAAAGTATACTATTCTAATTATTTAGTTTTATTCCTCTTTGAAAGGAAATTCGAACTAACCAGTGATAAATTTAAACTAATCTACTGAACTACAAGACAAACATAAGAAAATAAATCTAGATGAATAGATTTGTTTTAGGAGTTAGCCTAATCTTCATTGATACTTCAATTTGGTAAATCTCAAATTAATTGAATTTGTGATGATGGAATTTGAGTTTGGAGCTGGAAATTTGGGTCTTTGAATGAAAGACAGAAGGATTTGCTTGTGGACCTTAAAAGCAAAAGCAAAAGCAAAAATGCATCTTAATTGCTTGAATTTAACTAGGTGCTAGAATTCAGATTAGGTTTCTGGGTTTTGTAAAGAACGAATTAGAACAAAGAGATAGACTTAAGAATCACTCGTAAGAGGTCTAAGAATCACTCTTAGAAGAAAGCATCACACTTTCTTATTTTAAATTTCAGTATTTACAAAAAGGAAATCACTTTATTATAAACTGAAATGTTGAAACATTATTTATAGTAAAAATCTTTGATCCCTAATTCTAATCGAAGAGGATTTTTTCACACTGAATCATAAAGTATTCTTTATTTCATAATAAGATGAGCAATTAAGGAACTAAATCAGTATAAAATAACTTTTATCAAATGACATAAAGAGAAAGAGAGCGAAAAACCACTCCTGTCATGGTTCACTGTACAGTGACTGTCATTCTAAATTCTATTCTTCATTTCACCAATTTAAGGCTTGGGGTTGAGTTTTTTGTCCTTTCTTGTTCCTTTTATATACTTTAAGTTGTTTTGCATATATTTTTCTGTTGGATTTAGAGTAGGGAGTGCACTTTTGATAGAATTGTTATGGGATTCTGTCATTCAAAATTTTATACATTGCTAAGCAATTCATTGATATTTGAGTTTATGGATTGCTTTGCTTTGCTGTGTACTGGGAATTGTTTTTTATTTTGGTGAAAATCATTTCAGTTTAATTGCAAGTTTAACTTTAGTTTTACGTTCTATGAAAATGTTCATAGCTTTTATCATCAAATTATCAACACTGAGAAACTACAATTGGTAGTCTTTTAGAGTCTATGAACAATGTCAACATTGTTTTTTTTAACAATCTCGAATCTTCTTCATGTAGTTAGTAAGGGGCTTTGGATGAGCAAAATTTTACGAGTTGACAAACTCTGTAATTGTGTAGTTGTTACAGGAGACAATAATTTCTTTGTATGCATTATTGACTTTTATTCTTAGAAGTGAATCCTTATGAACCAGAGTACTCTGAAACTACATTTGATATATTTCCTTTTGCTTCTCAATACTTTTCATCTGAGATTCTTATATGACCTCACAAGCTATATTTGACTTCCTTTTCGTTAATAAATTTTAATTTGAGCACTGTTATATGTTTCAAGAGCTATTCTGTTTTATTTCATGCTTATGTAACTACTACGGAATGCAGTTCCGACATTTTGCCACTAAGATTGGGAATCTTGAGCGTCCATTTGTGAAAGAATTTTTTTCTAGATGGGTTTGCTCAAGTGGGTGTCCAGTTCTAAGGTATTGATTTGGGATGTACGAGATCACCTTTTTCTAACATTTTTAAATATGTTGACTACTTTCACGTTCTAAATTCCTGATTGTTTGGCCTTAATTTCAAGGATGGGATTTTCGTATAACAAAAGGAAAAATATGGTTGAGTTAGCTGTGCTACGAGAATGCACAACTACGCCTGATGCTAATACTTCAGTTCTAAACCCTGATTCTGAAAATCGAGATGGTGACATTGGATGGCCTGGGATGATGAGTATTAGGGTTCATGAACTTGATGGCATGTATGATCATCCAGTTCTTCCTTTGGCTGGAGAAATTTGGCAACTATTGGAAATTCAGTGCCACTCAAAGCTTGCTGCTAGACGCTTTCAAAAGCCTAGAAAGGGTTCAAAACCCGATGGTTCTGATGAAAATGGTGATGCTGGGCCTGCTGCAGATATGCGTGCTAGGTATATTTTGTGTTAGATGTTTTCTTTAATATTCTTATTGGATAGGTATCTTATATTCTGTTGACTTATTTGCTCTTGCAGCTTGGAATCTCCTTTGTCATGGATTAGGGCCGATCCAGAAATGGAATATCTTGCTGAAATCCATTTTAGTCAACCTGTACAGATGTGGGTAAGAAACCCTGGCCCTTTTTGGAGATTTATATTAGTTTTTTGCATAATTTGCACTATATATGATTGGTGTGATTCATTTTTCCAGGTTGCAAGAAGTGCTTTAACTATATGAAATCTTTTGGATGTTAATAATGTTACATTTTCGATGCATGCTCATTGTGAGTTAACAAATTGGGTTGTTTTACAGTTGGTGATTGGTTTCCAACTGAGTTCATGTATTCATGCCAAATTATTATTGCAAGGAATTGGGCATTAGTTGTTTGCATTTATCTACCTCTTGAAATCACTGCCAGACCTTTTGGTTGATTCAGTTTTAGGGTGGTAGTGGTTGACAGATACGTGCAATATTGTCTCTGACAAATTTATGTCACATGCAAGGACATGATTTTTGGGAATCCTGATTGTTATTGTTTTCTGGAATCTACATTATTCTTCTATTTTCTTATAATTTTTCTGCATTGGCATTAGCAATAGCTTTTGTCAAAAATAGTTGTTCCTTGGAATTTGAAAAGTCTGGATAATAGACCTAAGGTTGTGGTTGAACACTTGAAATATGGTATAAGAAAGAAGATATAAGTCACCTCAGGCTCCTATCAAGAAAAATCGCTCATGAATCTATTTACTCTTATGGTGAATGATTTTTCTGCAAGGATAAAACAATGTGATGGATTAATGGATTAATCAACAAAACAGGCACCTTATATACTGTTTGTTGAAGAATCAGTCATTATTTCCTTGTACAACCTACGCACTTGAGATATGTGTGTGCAGATTAGGATTTAGTGGAGAATCATTGAGGGACAAATATGGGAGAAAACCTGTTTTTGTTGAAAGGGATCCTTAAGAAATCTTGTTTGGGCTGTTTTCTTGTTTATCGATGGATATCATTGCTTGTTTGTTAATCAATATCATCTTTTTTCATCATAAAAAAAGACAAATTTCTAAAAGCTTTACATATCCGTGGTAAACTCTTAATTTTATCAATTGTTGAGGTCAATAAGTATGATAGAGTTTGGTTTTCAATCAGAATCATAAAACTATTATTCTGTCACACAACTTCTAAGTTTCTAATATTGTGCCTCTTTAACTTTTTTTTTTGTGTGGTTTGAATAGTGGATGGTTTACTGTTGTGCCCATACACTTTTGTTTTTATATTTTTTCAACTTTGTTTTCTAACCAAAATTTGACCGTTTTTTGTTCATGTTGGATATCTTTGTACTTTACAATTTTGTAGTTGCTTTTCTTTGTCAATTGGCGATTGATCTTTCAAAATTATTATTCTAATCAGATCAATCAGTTAGAGAAAGATGAAGATGTTGTTGCACAGACACAAGCTATTGCTGCATTAGAGGCCTTGCCACAACTTCCATTTTCTGTTGTTAATGCCCTTAACAATTTCCTTAGTGACTCCAAGGTTTGACTGACCTCAAGTGTTATGCTTTACTTCCATTCATGTCCTGACTGGACATAATATTCTAATTTACATTGTTTTTGCAAGGCTTTCTGGAGAGTCCGTATTGAAGCTGCATTTGCTTTAGCTAATACAGCATCTGAGGTAATATATTCAGTTGTAGTGACTTTTGTGTCTCTATATGTATGAGATGCATGCTTCCTTTTCCATGTATTCACAATTTTTGCATGTAAAAATTCCTTTCATACATAGTTCTTGTATCATTACCATCATGTATTTTATGATATTTGTTTCTGGCTAAAGCACCTTCTGCTTTTCCTTGAGATGCTAATAACATTTTTCATGCGTTTCATTATTGAATTACAATGCAAGTGTTGGAAATTGGAAAATTGAAATGTTTGAACTTATGATCTTTTTTGAGGTAATTATGTGGGTTTTCCTATCGGTTGTTTAACAGGATACTGATTGGGCTGGTTTAGTCCATTTAATAAAATTCTACAAAAGCCGAAGATTTGATCAAACCATTGGACTTCCCATGTATGACTTGCAACTCTATTAATCTGATTTTAGAGAAGTTTGTTGTTGTCACTCTCTTAAATAGCTCATCTCATGTCTATTTTTCCAGGCCAAATGATTTCCATGATTTTCCCGAGTATTTTGTTCTCGAGGTAATGCAGTGAGGTAGGCTATGTAATGATTTTGTGTGGTACATGCTGTGCTTGCTTAACATAATTTGCACTTATGAGTAGTTTCTACTTAGCAATACTCAACATATTTTATTCAGTGATGCGATAGCTTCTAAAAGAAAGCACATTGACATGGTAGGTTTATGTATCGATTGGATATTTTGTTGTTCTTTTTTATGACTGGACCAAACTGAATGCGCTCTGATTACAAACAAGAAACTCCACAATTTAGATTGGTTTCCTCCTGCTCCCCTCTTAATCCTTTTCTCTATAAGGTTTAACAAAAACTTTTCTTGGGGTTCTTGAGTATTATTTGCATAAGAAACATGTTCTAGTGTGCCTGCATAACCTAGGATGATAAATTGTCATTTGTCACACATTTGTCGTACCTATTCATTTATCTTTCTTCAAGTCTCCATCTCTGAACTATCTCTCTGTTTAGCAATCTACTACTTCTCTTTCAAGAGTGGATCTTATTTGCTGCACAATCTGCAGCATAGTCTGTGCTTCTTCTGTCATCTTAAGTTTTCATTAGACTGGACCCTTCATGCAATAGTTTTAATAGATATCTTCGTTTCAGTAGAATTACTTGGGTGTCAATATTAAATTCAGTCCTTAGGCTGCTTCTGGGGAGAATTTGGAATGTCTGATATAGTAACTGTGAAACATGCAGCAGGACTTTACCTCAGAGAGGGGATGGCTATTTTCAGAAAATTTAGCAGTCTATAAGGGGATGTATTACGGTTCCTTTGTAATGTGACATGGTGTTTAATTGTGACTTTTCATATGTCTACGTGTGTGCTTTTCTCTCCCTCTCTCTCTCTCTTCCATATTCTCATGTAAGGAATTGTCTTCGATTTCTGTCTCTTTTGACAAAGCCAACATTGATAGCCTTAACTTTGTCGAGTTTTGTTTGATGATCTCTGTTCAAAATTACCAGAAACAGTCTCTTCTCCTATTTAGTGACCTTATACACTTTTGGGCAATATTACAATCTCCTCTTCTATTCCATCATTTATTTCAGTAACTTGTGCTAGGGGTGTTGCTCCCTTCCTAGAAATTGAAATTGAGGACTAATCAATTTTTTGTATACGCCTACTTTTTTTGAGTACTTATGGTTTCTCACTTAAGGTTTTGTTAATTCAGGCTATTCCTCATGCTGTAGCTATGGTCAGAACAGCAGATAAGAAAAGCCCAAGAGAAGCTGTTGAATTTGTTTTGCAACTACTTAAGGTAGACTTTTCTTACCATTATCTCATTTATGATCTGAAATTTACTGATTAAGATCAGATTTTCACGCAAATTACAATCATTATCATCACACCCAGTCCGAAGTCCCGCAGTGAAGTGGGGTCTGGGGAGATCTGATAGTATGCAGTCTTACTCTTACATAGTAGAGAGACTGTTTCCGGACTCAAATTACAATAATAATATAATTGAAAAAAGATCTCATCTGCTAGTGAAGATGATCCATAGTTGTTGATAAAATTAAGGAGAGAGTTTATGATTAAGCCTCTCAAATATTATTAGATTAACCAAATGATATTTTGTTGAGAGCTTGTACGTCACAGGGTACGAATCACATAATTTGTTTGTCCCATATGTCACCTGTGGATGATTCTGTTTGTTAGGGAGACAACTGATGGAAGCTGAGTTAATGATAACTCTAGCATATCACTTCTCAAGTTTGATACGAACATTACAAGGCTAATGATAAGTTGGTAAAGTTGATTTTAACTGTTTAATGTATTTATGTATTTCAAAAGTGAACATGAATCATAAATAAGAAACAGGTCCAATCAGTTTATCTTTTGTTATGCTTATCCTTTGTTCAAGATGGGACAACCTTTTGGACTTGCTTAGAGATAACTCGAGCACAATATCCTCTCTTTTGTCAATTGGAAAACAATAACAATATCTTATTGTTCAACTTGTTTCATGGTCTGTTTTATGATGTCTTTGGTGCTGACTTTTTAGTATTTGACTGTGTTTGTGATGTAAAACGGATGAAATTAATTGCCCATGAGGATATCTTCTCGTGGGGTTGGGGAAGATAATAATTGGTTAAGTAACAAGTAAAAAGAATAACCTTGGGAGAAGGCAGCGATATATTTTTTGTATGCAATGAAGGCTCCTTACGATTCCTTTGTCAGCAATTAGTGATTCAACAGAAGACAAAATATTATTAGCTAAATGAATTGATTTTAACCTGTGAAAGAGATTCATTTCATTGATAACAATTTGACTCTTTCCAGAAGCGAAACACTTGATTTGAGAATATTGATAACTGAGAAGGAAATTCTTCATTGACCCTTTGAATCTGGAATAGATGCTTTTCTACTTTGCTATGTAATAGCTGAAGTTGCTATGTAAAACATGATTCGTGTGTCCATTACTAGTTTATGAAGTAGCAGTTTTGTTCAGTACAATCCCACTAGTGGACCTTATCTGTTTGTCATAAAGTTTTAATATGCTCAAACATGTTTTATATTATTCCTGTTTTGTTATTTGACAGTATAATGACAATACTGGAAATCCTTATTCTGATGCATTTTGGCTTGCTGCACTGGTCCAGTCAGCTGGTGAACTTGATTTTGGAGAACAGGTTTGTCCACAGCATTTGTTAGGCGTGCTGAATTTTTTGATTATTGTTGGTCAGTTAATTTTAAAATTCTCTTTTCTGTACAAGTTTAAGCGCCTCCTACTTTTATTTTACAATTTTCAACAGTTTCAGGTGTTATTTATTTATTGATTACTTGGTTAAGCAATTCCCCAATCACAATCTTCTATAAAGATTCGTCTTGTACTTTTTGTGGCAATAACTAATCACTCATATATGTTGGACCATTAATTACATAGAACCGAATCAGTTTCACAGTCTACAAGCTAACTAGTGATTGCACTAACAACCTATTAAGCATATATTGATCTCTATCTATACAACACAGCTGCCTTCAAGGGTCTAAGACCCCAATATTAACCACTTCAGTAGGCACAAAAGAAAAGCATTTGTTAAGGTGCATTGAGGTAGCTATTAAGAGAAATGAGGCGTATAATAAATATTTATATTTCAAATAGGGAACACGAATAAAAAATAAAAATAAAAAATTGAACTGTCTTTAATATTGACCTTGTATCTGTGTATTGCACTCAAAAGATTCTAATAAAAACTTAAAGGAAACAAAGTTGTAAAATATAAGAAATACTTCAATCAGGCTCTTGACTAAAAGTTATATTTATAGCTCAAAGTGTTGTCCAGCATGCATAGAGAGGCCTCTTGTATAGGCAAGCCCTTATTTCAAGGTACTTGCATTTCTTCCTAGTATAAGTGATAACCTAGGGAAGGGCCTTCACCTGGTCCATATCATCTTATCTATTTGGGAAATACAATGAAATATGTTTGGTTTATCACTTAGAGTTTTGCATTCCTGAGGTTAATGTTCACTAGATATTTTTGATTCTTGTACATATGTTTAAATAATAGGAGAATCCTGATGGGTATAACTGTGCGTCTAGATATGACTCAGTTATTGTTTCCTTGGCTGTTATGTATTAGGGAAGTGGGCTCAGGCTGCAACCAAAACGATGTCATTATGGTCTTTAGTTTCATAAAGTTACAGATTAAAACGTCGTCGTTTTGGTTAGCTTTACTAAAACGTTGTTTTGGGCCAGACCTAGCCAAGATTGCCATACATATTTACTATAGTTTGAAATTGTTTTGGTGTCCAAATCTGTAGGCCTTGTTAGCTTCAAAAATCTTGGCATAATATTTTAATCTTTTTAATTGAATTGTTCCTTAACTTGGAATGAAAGTTTATAATTGAGAAGTTTTGAGTTCAAGCCACATTGGCCTTGTTTATGGTGAATCTATTATTTGTTTGGTATGTCCACATTTTATATGAGGAGTATGTTAGACTAGTATTAGAATCATTGAGTGCACCTTATGTTGAATGGTTTTGTGACAAGAATATGTGTTGAAGATGTAACTTAGAATACGCATCATTGTTTACTATTGGTGGATTCCAGGTCCTCCTAAATGATGGGTGTTGGGCATTGCTTCTATCCTACTATCATTGCTCATTGTTTTTGCGTGATACTGGTAGAGTTAGGAGTATTAAGAAAAATAGACAACACAAATCCGATAATGGAATGATAAATCTTTATTGATA
>JANSVA010000007.1:4209734-4221000 GCA_025504915.1 Erythroxylum reticulatum
TGTCACAGTTGCAGTTTTCAATTTCCCAGATAAAGGACTACAAAAAACAATAATACCGAATTCAGAATTCAGAATTCGGAATTTGGAAGTTCTAGAGCAAAGAGACAGTTCAAATTTGGGGTTTAAATCAATTTGCCAAACTGCAGAACCATGAAACTTAAACCACATGCATGCACACTACCAAGCCATCAATGCATACCTCTCCCCACCTGCAACAACTATCAGCTTTCATAACAGTTTTACATCTCCAAAGCACAGAAAATTGGAAAATCAAAATAAGGATATGAGCCATTCAGTAATTAGCATCCAAGCTGACTGTACCCAGACAACTTACTTATGGAGATGGTAAGGTGATGAAAAGATTCAATATCAATATGTATGAGAAATCTGTATCCAACATGCATGGATACTACTATAGCTAATTCATGTCATACTTGTACTCACACCTGTACCGGATATATGCAATAGTTGACGAATTCATTATACATGTCCAGACTATACTGTTTGCCAGCCATGGTGTTGTAAAATTAAAGTTCATGCAAGTCAAAGTAATGCAAATATTGTTGGTTTTTCTGGCAAAAAGTCCGAGTGTCAGTTGATGATTTATGACCATTTTTCCTAGTGGAGTTTCAGTTTAGTGACTTTCATTATCCAAATACAAATCTCAATTATTCATATAAACTACATAAATATGATACAGTTCAATATTTTAAGTTTTTGGTTCTATACAATACATGTTCAATAACAGTGGAATCATTTCAATCTTTTTTTTTGTAAAGTGGAATCATTTCAATCTTTATAAACCATTTGTAGAACTTGCGCCATGCTATTTGGACCTTCTTGGAAAAATATGCCAACTTCATGTGTACCTGATTACCTGATGGACATGAAAATCACTTTAGATACAATCATAGTGACACTCCAATACCTAATTGGATATGAGTATGGGAAACGTTTTTTCTTTAAGGTGACCAATACCTAATCCAGAACCAACTCATTACCATCCTAACCCCAACTGTTGAAACAATATGTATGTTTTGGACTCCTTAGCAAGTGTTCCTACCACGGCCGTTTCATCACTAGCTCTTGAATGAAAATTTTCAATCGTTACAAGCTCACATTTCTAATGCAAGGAAACCCAAAACAAAAATATAGTACATTGGAGAATCGTAACTTTCCAAGAAACATATTTGAGATAGTATCTTATAGATTGCACTGTAGAAGTCAAAGCTGTCATATCAATAAATTGAACATTTCAATTCATTGGCTACATCAATCAAAGCAAATCCCAACGATTCATCTTATTAACATGACACTACAATAAAGAATAAGATTATCAAGATTTAGCAATTATTTCCGAACTCAAATTCTACTCTTGAATCTGTAAACACATTTCATTGAGGGATTTTCTGAGACAAATTGCCAGTGTAACCATAAGGTTATTACTTAGCTGTGGATTCTTTCTTAGGCATCCTCCACACAAACTAGTATCTGAAAATTTGGATAATCTATTGAAATGCACTTGGATTCTTTTTGGACTTTATGTGATTCTTCCTTGGTGCTTGCTAGGATCTGGCACATGAGAATCACATTCCCAGAAAGGAAATGGAAAGCAAGTGAGAGTTGAAATATGGCTTTTGCATTTAGCAAGACTTCTCCATGAGCCAAGGGGACATCTTCAGTTACAACATAGCAATGTTGCACAAATCATTGAACTAATGCACTTGAGTTACTGTGCAAATAAAATAAGCATATATTAGACGAGGTACCTGTGTTTCCATCATAGTAAAACCCTGAAGCAGCATCATAATAGTATCCAGATGCTTCATCCCAGACAAAGCCAGATTGCTTGGAAGAACCATCATTTTGAACTGAAGCAGTCTGTTCATGCCCATTGGTAGATTGTTTGTCATCTGGATTATATTCCTTTGGTGCCCATCCATATGCATCATACTGAAAAAAAAATAAAAAGAAGAAAATAAAATTGTGTATAATGTAAATAGAAAACCCAAAAAGGAGCCAGTAAGCATGTGATATCAACAGGAATAGTAACTATATTGTCGCATATCAGCAGGTCAATGTCTTCATTGGGATAAGAGAATCAAAATTTGAAAAAGGAACACTAAAAGGCATATCAAGATCATTGACTTATGAGCATCATCAGTAATTTTTAAAAGATTCTTCTGACCTACACCAGGAGTTTACATCAATCCATATATTCTGTTAGAATAGTTTATCTTCCTCAATCAGTATGGAAGTTAAAGAAGCTTCCAGTGAGTTTTTATGCAAAACAAACTTTTGTTTGTTGTTCATAGCAGGATGTAAAACAATTTGGCAAGAATCAATGGTTCTTGTTGGTGTCTCCAGAAGCCAGTTGAAGTGCTTTTCCTGGAAAATTGTTAAGAGGACGTCTTAACATACTTTGCACCAGATCCTACTGGTGTGGAAAAAATGTTGCCATCTTCTGACAAGGAATCAAAATATCTACCTTTCTTAAGCAATTTTATACAGTCACCTCTAATATCTAGTTTTTCTTTCCCCTATTAATCTCTTGTTTTACATTAATGAGAGCTCATCCATCAATTCAATCTGGATAATCACAACAAATTCATATGACCAAAAAATATTGTTGATACTATGGATGTCTGTTAGCTTAGGCTCATAAAACTGAAAACACTCTAATTCTATTTTCTCATAATGTTCCCTACATTTGCATGTTGTGAACGGAAATAGGTTGTCCGTATCAGTGATTTTTCACTAGTGCTGTCCAAATATAGAAATATAAACCTGAACCTCCCAAATATTTCTTGAATACCTGTTGAGCAAATGCTGCAGCCTCAATAGCAGCAGCTGCTAGACTGCTTGACTGTGAAGGTCCTGATGCCCCAGATCCTGGACCAAGAATGCTCTTTGCATATGCCACTCTCAAGATCTGTCCATTTCTTTCAAGTGTTGTTCCATTAGTTGCTTCCAAAGCTTTAGTAGCATCTTCAACCTATGGGATCACAGAAATGTATATCATACTGCTTGTGAAATAATTCCCAGTATCCAGTGAGAAAGAACATAGAATGACAGGATGCATCAGAAAACAGGACTATATGAATGCTCTAGGGTTTTAAAATCCTACTTATGTCCCAACAAATGCTCAAAATGAAGTTTGGAATCCAAGTGAGATGGGTGAAACATTAGCAAAACCAAACAATCAATAGAGAAGAGGATATTGACGGAACAACAAACAAAATTATTGAATTGTAGGAGTAAAAGACCAAATATATTGAATACAAGCTAGAGTTACGATGAGCTAAAGAAGGGTGCTTCTTAGTAGAAATCAAAAGTCCCCAGACCACAATAATAAGTGCAATAATATTTAAAGGTAGACATTCCAATTAGTTTGAAGCTCATGCTAGCCATTGTAACTGAACAGAAATTGCAAAGAATCAAGTAGGATAATAGAAGCAAAACATTAATTAAGTAAACAAATGTTATCCAGCATCATCTCCTCGAGATGGGAAGAACTCAACTGCAAAGGAAGAGAGTTTGACAACCTATGGAATATATATGTCCAAAGGAGTTCAAACCAAGCATTTATAAATAAGTAATTGCATTTCACCAGATTCTGCCACAACAGTCAATCCTCCTCAAGTTGTTTGTTTGAAATTCAAAAACATTGAATAACATTTAGCCACACCTTCGAAAATTAGCAAACTTGATCTGAGACTACAGCCACTTTCAAATTATCAAAAGCATACAAGCAAGTAAAAAGAAATTCTGGAGGATCTGCTATGAAATTTAATCAAACTGTTCTATGATTTTATTCTTTTTCATAGGTAGCCAAGCTAGCAAAGCAGGGCCCTGCAAACATCTATTTAATTTCTAAACTGGCTAGTTAGTGCAGATAAGAGTTCAACTTTCAAGCCTAGTTTTCCACCCAAAAATAGTTGAAGTTTAAAAATTTGCAGGCTAGCTTGTTTATGCGGAAACAGTGGTAAAATAGTGACATATTCCACTGTGAAAAAAAAATTCTGTAGCATCCAAGAACCACAGGTTTTTGGTTATGTGAGCATTCACTTGCATTGTTTTATTCACTAGCGAAAATTAAAGGAGTATGCATTATGACACAGAAGCTTTCCTATCCAGACTAAAACTTGGTAAGTCCTTTGAAAAGATATAACATGGCAATTAATCCCATAACAATATCATTGCAGAATAGTGTCAAGTGAAACACTGCCTTTATAGTTAGGCATGTAGATGATGAATCACAATCCCACAGAAGTCCACATGACCAGACGGCCTCCCTTAAATTAACAAGTTATTATGGATCTGGGTTTTTCAAACATATTATGGTACTTTACAGAAAATCAGTAACATAAAATTCTATCTACCAGTTTTACAATATTAAACCTAATAATAAGTTCTCAAAACTAACACTACTTTGCTCCTCTATGTTTTGCAAAAACAATCAAGTGTAAGAGTCATTAAATTGAGAATCACAATAGAAATGAACATAAAGGACTACGCAGTTGAACAAATTCAATCAACAGTGACAAAATGACGTACCGAGTGGAAATGCACAAATGCAAATCCCCTTGAAACATGAGTGAACTTGTCTCTAACAAGGCGCAGATCCTGTAAAAATTGAAACAAAAGGTTTCACCAGAAAGTCAAGAAGAAAAAAGCATATATCATCAATGAACTAAATAACTAAAGTCAGAATTTCCTCACCTTGATGGGAGCATGCTTGGAAAATTCATAGCGAAGCATCTCCTCATCAGCATTTTCATCCAATCCACGAACAACTAGCACATGAGTGGGTCCTGATTACAAAGAAAATTAACATATTCTTACATAGACAACACATCAAACATGTTAGGAGGAATTAAGAACTTAAACCAACCCGATTCAAACCCTTTCCTTCCTAAGGGCATTGGATTTGACAAAGCTATATCTGCTGATGGTGCATCATCAGTTCGAGGCTCATTACACTGCAATAATAGATAAAAACAGGGCTATCAATTGATTTAATGTTATATATCCAAAATCCTTTCCAACTTCTAAGCGCCCTTGGAAAATGATATTTTTGGCTTTTACACAAGGCTCAACATAAGTACCCTACAATTATTTGAGGATCTGTTTTGCACTACTTCTGAATTTACTGGGTTACGTCTTGTTAATTCTCTCTTTGACAGAGTTGTTGCTGTCTTTTCTCTTTAAGTTTCCACCAGTTTTCAAAACTGATAAAAGCAACTTTCAAAAGTTCTCAAATCACATCTAATTTTCTCATTACCAGCAATTTCAGGCATTATTCTTTACCAGCACTAAATGATGATCATATGGCATGAGAATGTTAACATAGGTTGTGTCCTGACAACAATTTTTGGAAAACCAACCAAAAAGTTTATCAACTAAAATACTGGACACTTAATTAGAAAACCTCTTGGACTATGAACTGAAAGTTTATAATTCAACTTAAAGTGCTGATTACTACAACCAACATGTTTCCCAGAAAAAAAGAAATAAATCATAATCAGAAATCAAAAGTTCACATAATTGCTCACTTGTAACTCAACCTCCTAGTGCGAATCAAGAACAAGGAGGAAAGACAAACCTGAAAACAAGATGTTCGCCTCGCAAAATTGACACAACCACAAATGATACACATCCAATCACATGGCACTGCAAGGTTTCTATGGTTGACATGACCAGATCTTATAGCATTGTCTCTACCAGAAGGTCCACTCGACCCTACAGTTGGCTTACTACTGAAAGACAACATAATAGCATCGATTACAGTTTGTGTAAATTACGCAGCCATGTCACTAGGCTAGTAAAAAAATGCCATATTTATGCCGAATTACATCAGAATATTATTATGTGATAAAAGGATAAGAAATGTAAAAAAGGTGAAATCCACACAAAGAATCGGTCCAAATACAAGCAACACATAAGTTTCAGGCCACAAAACCATAGTTGATAAACTTATAAAGTTTTTCTTGCTTATAAAAATTTGTAGCTAGTTAGGTGTTTCCACTTGAGAAGGAATCGTTGCTCTTATACTTACAAGCATGCTAGTAATGAGCAATAAATCACATTACAGTTCAATCCTTATCTTTTCATTTAATGATTTTGTTATTATGATTGCCCGTCAAAGGGGACTTTTTTAATTCAAACAAAGTGTTCATGTTCTTAATGTATTAGCATAGTAAGTACAAAAAATAAAACTCAGTATCCATAGACCTACGCAATTTAGGACTGGATCTTTTCTCAGCTCCCTAGGAACTTCATGATTCTCAACAATGAGTACTGTTCTCTTTCCTTAGAATGATTCCTAAACGAACTATTTTGCTGCTAGTATTTCACTAAAGCAACTTATAATAGTAGGTATTTACAGATATTATGAGCATGCTTATTGATTCCACCATTTAGAATAGTATTTCATTCTTAATTCAATGATGTTTTTTAATTAATTTTAACACCTAATATTTTAGCTTCTTAGACTTTGACAAACTCCATTCCTTAAATAATCAACCTTGACTTCAACTCTTGTCCTCCATTAGAAATTTAAAATATTATTGCAACGGCTTCACCATGATGATACCTATACTCAAAGAAAAGCTTCCTTCCATCCACAACAAGACCATCATCTCCAATCCTATCCATCATTGCACATGCAGCATCCTGCTTAAAAGAACACAGCCTTGAGGAACAATTATCAAAAAAGAACAAGAAAACAAAACACTGCACACTTCAGGGTTATGTGCGATACATACCACAGAAGGAAAATCAATAAATGCAAAGCCTCGAGAGATCCCAGAATTACGTTCTTTAATCACACGAACATGACGAAGTGGTCCCCATTCAGCCTAATTGCAAAAGAAAGGTAAGCTGGTATCATAGAAATCACAGGAGATGCATTAAAATATTTCAAATGAACCAGGTACAATAAGACATTACAAGTATTTGATACAAATCTTCTTCAGTTGTCTTTTGTGAAAGACCCTTCACTACAACAGTTGCAGAGGGGGCCTGCAAAAAGGGACAAGTTCCTAGACAAAGCCTTCTAACATAGAATACATATCATCTAAATTACCCAAAAATGGCATATGAGGCATACCACAGAATAATTCCCACGTAAACGCCTCTCATCATGATCCCTACGCTTCTCAGATCTGTCCAGTTGACTATCATCATAGCTATCTTCTCGTTGACTTCGACTATGACTTCTGCTATGACTTCGACCTCGAGGGGACCTTGACCTCAACCGATCATCATGTCCACGGGATTGAGATCGTTCGCGTCTTCTTTGAGGACTTTGATCCCTTTCCCTACTCAAACCTCGCTTATCACGTTCTCGATCTCGAGATCCATGCCTTTTCCAATTACCATCTCTTCTGCTGCCTCTATCATGATCAGAATCATAACTATACCTACTATATTCATAATCCCTTTCACGACTATCCTCTCTATTTTGATAGGAGACCCGACGTTTATAGTCATAGGTGTCATACCCATAATCGTCACGATCACGTTCTCCGAACCTAGAAGGCCTGTCAAATTCGTGACTATGAGGATCGCCAATAGTTCGATACCCATCTCGATCTAGAAATGGATAAACATCATGATCTTGAAAAGCATCCAAATCATGATAAGAACCAATGTATGGTTTCTCATGTCTCTTAGACTCTCTATCAACTGGATATTCTTCCTCATAACTTCTACGTCTTGAATGCGACCAAACGCCAGTAGAAGGATTTGGTGGATAATTTCCCCTCTCAACAATTTCTCGGTGGAAAGCATTTCTTGGGTATGTATTATCCCTCGAGTAACGTTCATCCAAAAACCTCCTATCATCATATGAACCACCATCCCTGACATAATAAAATAAAGTTGGAGGGAAGAGAAGAAATGATATATGATATCACAGCCTTAGACACTAAACAAAAGAACAAGAAAACAGCACATGCAATAGCTATATAGTTTCAAGAACAGATAAAAGAAAGGGGTAGGAAGAACATGGAAAGAAGATCTATACTGAATAGTTATACCCATAACTAGCATTTAACATCATGGTAATGGCGTAGTATAAATCAGCACTCACCGGTAGTTCGGGTCGTGGATGCTGCCATACCCTTCCAGAGCCTGTGGATTGAAGAGAATAAGCAATGTCAGCAACAAATAGCAATCATGATAGGAGGGTTAGGCAAATCCATCCCATATCTTCACAACAGCCCCCACAGCTTTCTTTCCTAAAATTTTGTTGAGTAGTATATCATCCCATCATAATGTGATTTTATTTTAAGGAGGAAACCACAAAATTACGCTGTTATTATCCCATCCTTGCCGGAGACTGTAGCGACCATCACCAGGATCCATTTCTCGCAACCCCCACACCCCTCCTGCCACGTTTCTGGATGATTCTAATGTTTTTTTTCCTGTAAATATAATCCACAAATACACAATTATCCATCTCATACTGAACCATAAATCCCCACAACTTAACCTTCGTCTCCTGTGTCTTACAATTTCGAGTCAAACAAACATTACCGGCAATACCCTAACTTTCACTGTGTCTGTAATACACGACAAGGCCAACTGACACAGAATTGAGGCCATGGGAAAGGGGGAAAAAAACCCTTTAAATTTCAAAATCCGACAGGGAGCAGAAGCATTAATGTAAACGATCGGGAGATCCCGTGATCATTTCTTTCTCAAAATTGAGTATATATATATACATAATTGAACGTACAGTACCTTTCTTCAGGAGATACGTACATCTATCCTTGAATCATGCCTCTATCATCTTGCCTTGAACACAAACTGGATCTATTAGCTCTCGCTATCTGCCTTCTCCGCTTTTCCTTGAATTTCTCAATAAAGATAATATTAACCAGAAAAAAGAAAGGGCAAATAGAAGAAGAGATAGAGCGTCTGGTAGAGAAAGATACAGTGATAAGTTCCTAACGACGGAGGCAGATAAACTAGAACGCAGAACTGACGGATGCAAAACGAGGGAAGTAATGAGGAGAAACCTTGGGTTTGCTATATATCATTATTATTTATTAATTTCATGTATTGAAATTATGGTAAATTACAGTGATAAATTTTACAAATATTTATAATATTAGTCACATTCACTAAAACCGGTAATAAATAACATCCTCCTACTCATCATCAACACCATCTTGTATTTCCGACAAGGCACAAAATTTAAAGACTTCTCATAATTTACAACCTTATTTCTATATAATAGTGAAGTTGTTTGTGTAATTCATAAAAATCTTAAATTTTTTAACTTTTCGACTTAGATTTTTAACTTCTCAACATAATTTACTTCAATAACTTTTTTATTAAAAATTAATCAATTTTTAATTAATTGGATAATTTTTATAAATTAATAAATTGTTACAAACTAAAATAAATATATTATTTTTATTTAACAATTTTATTTTTATATTTTTTATAGATAAAAATAATCTCTTTAAATTATATTTTAAATTATTTTATTTTATTTTATTTATTATTGATAATTAAATATTAAGATAGAAACTATATTTTATTATTGACAATAATTATTCTTTCTATTTGATTTTTGATTAATTATTATTTATTATATAATAAAAATATAACATTTTAAGTAATTTGTATTATCCTTACTTTTATATTTGTATGATAATTAAATGATCTTTTTCATATTAAATGTAGTTATTGTTTATATGTAAAATATGTGGAAAATAATATTAATATAAGTAAATAGATTGTTATTATTTAGAATTTCCATTATCATCATTTTTTAGACAAATTTGATGTAAAATTATAAATTATATAGTACAATATATTGAGGTACTATTTTGTAATTTTTTTAAAATAAGTATTATTTATAATTTTAAAAAATTACTTAAAACGATACTTAATATTGACCAATACTGGTACAATACCATATAAAACCAAATTCAATACTAGTTCCGATATAGTATTCATAGCATTGATGACAAGATTAAGGGGCATTAAAGAGGAACTCAAAATCCTTAACAAGAGTACTCATAGCAACACTGAGATACTTAAAAATAAAGTTCCCAAAGCTTTAATCAAGGCCTATGACTTGCTAAATTTGTATCTAAGTTATGACAACCTTAAGTAGACTAAGAGACAAGTCTATTTAGATATATGGAGACACTAGAGATTCATCACTCCTTAATCAAATAGAAAACTAGGATCAATTAGATGAGAGCAAGGGATAAAAACACAAAGTTCTTCCATATGTGTACTTGTTAGAAGAAACTACAATTATATACTGACATTACAATTCCCAAATAGCTCTATAGTAGCTGAACCAATAGATCCTAAGATTATAGTACTGAACTACTTTAAATTATTGCTGAGAATTATGGATGTAATTTCCTTTAGTTATTAAGATACTATAAAATATATCTTACCAAGCCTCAACTCTAAGACAACATATTCTTTAATCAGATCATTCTCCAATTTAGGTATAAAACATGCTTTTTTTTAGTTTTGGACTTGATAAGGCTCTAAGACCGGATGGATTTAATGCTTTCTTCTTTTGGAAAATATAACCACCCACAAGTACTTCCATAATCAACATTATACAATTACTTTTTTGACAAAAGGTCCAAATTTTCCCCTAAAATTTGACAAGAAGTTTAAGATGGCTTCTACTATTATTTATAATACCAGTTTACCTCATAATATTTTCAAAATAAAGTAGTGTATGCTAAAAATGCTCACTCCATCACCCCTACATCAAATAAAAGTTATGTCCATATTAAGCTAGGCCACCTAGGTATGCTAGATAAGGTTAGTTGCCAACATGGCAGTTGATATGTAATTAAATATTAAATTCTTATTTTTTAAAATTAATTAATTAATATTTAATTGCTTTAAAAAGTTAAAACTTAAAACCTAATTTCCCCCGAAGCAGAACCACGATTGCATTTGTCCTTAATTTTCTTCTACTTTCCCTATTTCATATCAAACTACTATTACCCAAATATGAAAGATGATTGCCTTTTTTTGTGTGTTTCTTATATCATCTTTGATTCTTCTTCAACTAATAGGTGTTTGTTCTTCTTGATTCTTCTTCCTCCAATGGTGGCTTGTTCACGGTAATCCCATATATCCTTCAATTTTGCAATGGATAATTATTCTTATCCAAGAATTAAGCATTGGTGGACGACTCTAGTATTTGTGTTAACTTCAGCAGCCTATAAAATTTCACCTTTTTCTAAAAATAATTTCAGTTATACCACCT